>CM034541.1:6058098-6353403 GCA_020002185.1 Paraescarpia echinospica
TAAATGTGGATAAACTTGTACCTATCTCAAAATTTCTTGAATATATGTATACCATGTCATGTATTCCTCCCATTAGCAAGCCAACTAGAGTAACTGCTACTTCTGCCACACTTATTGACAACATTTTTACTAATAACCTAATTATAAATAGCACAGAAACCTGTTCTGGTATACTATATTCAGATATATCAGATCAGTTTCTTGTCTTCTACGTCGATACCAATTGTTGTTTAAAATATGTAAACACTAAATACATAACTAAAAGGCTTTATACCGATCAGAACATAGCAAAGTTTACAACAAGTCTAACTAATGCTGACTGGTCTCTTGTTACTTCTGAGTTGATGACCCAAATAATGCATATGCTGCTTTCTATTCATAGTTTGGTAAGCATTATTTTAACTGCTTTCCTGAAGTAAAGGCTAAACAAAAATACAGTAATAGAAAACCATGGCTATCGCATGGAATGAAGACCTCTATAAAATTATAAAATAAATTATTTGTCTACTACAAAAAGCACCTATCCTTACTAATGAAACTAACTATAAAGTATACCGCAATAATTAACTCAATTTTAAGAATAGCAGAAAGAAACCACTATCAACAGAACAGTTGTTAAAACAAAATTAGTCTAATCATTTCAAACCACCCCAATCTCTGGAGATAACTATTAATAATCAGCTAATAACCGATAAAAAAAGTAATTGCCGATTACGTCAATAACTATTATGTTAATGTAGGACCATCTTTGGCTGAAAAGACTACCAAAAATGTTATTGACCCGTCAATATATATACTAGCCACAAAAAGAAACTGTGCATGATACAAATTTCATAATATTATTGAAACGTGGTTTAATCTGTCCACACAAAAGCATTATGTCAGTGTAACATGTGTGCCATTACTTTCACGTGACAATAACACGATGGCTTGAACTTGAACGTCACAAGGTTAGTTACGGGTGTGTCCTCCATCTGGGTTGATCACTGCAGTGCACCGGCACCTCGTTGATGAAATGTGGGGATGGAACCTTTGTGGAATGTCAGGCTTGTTTTTCGTGTGTTTTTCCAGTTGGGTGTACCAGCAGCTCTCCAAACGTCTGCCTTAGGTAACCATGCCTGACCCAACAGAAGCATTTTCTTTGTTTTCACACAATGGCATTGCCTGACCTTGCATTACGTAACTTTCCAATGAAAGTCATGTGGTATAGTCTACATATCCCTGTTTCATGTTAATCGACATTGAGCAAAATCAATCCATTGCATTATACATTTCGGTGCCTTTCTTCCTATGCAGTTTCTTTTTGTGGCTGGTATATTAAGCATCAAAACTTCCAAACAATATTTATCTCGCCTGTTGAAGTGAATGAAGTAGAAACTATAATCAAAGATATAAAAATATAAAGTCCTGGATGGGACTTAATAACTCCACATATTGTTAAATTAGCATATCATATCTACTTCCCTTAACACTTGTTATTACTTACTTACTGCTCCCGTAACCCGCCTGGGTGACAGGGGCGCTGCATTGCTGAATGTTTCACCAGTCGATGCTAGTCTTCGCGGTTGTGTGCTAATGTCTGAGTTTCTGCAAAGGTCTTCCCAGTCCATTCTGCAATATTGTCTGACCATCTCTTCCTCTGTCTTCCCTGACTTCTTTTCCCCGGCACTGTTCCTTGTAGTATTGTTTTTGTGAGCCCGTTTGATCGTGTTACATGAACATACCATCTCAGTTTCCTCTTTTTTACTTTGGTCAGCAGGTCTTCGTAATGTCCCACCTGTTGAGTTTTTTCCACACGACATGAAAATTCCAAAAAGTTATCCCAATACACAAAGACGGTAACAAGACACTCGTAAACAATTACCGTCCAATATCGATTTTGCCAGTTTTCTCTAAAGTTCTATAAAAATTAATGTACAACAAATTAACATCCTTCATAAACAAACATAACATCTTATATAATTACCAGTTTGGATTTAGGAAGAAGCATTCTGCAAACATGGCTCTTGTGCAACTAGTAGATAAAATTTCTACAGCTGTAAATAATGGTCACTACGTACTAGGAGTTTTTCTTGACTTCAGTAAAGCTTTCGATACAGCTGATCATAAAATAGTACTCACTAAACTAGAACATTATGTATGGTATTAGAGGAAGAGCACTTGCATGGCTGTAAAGTTATTTGTCTAAAAGAACGCAGTATGTTTTATTTGATGGAGTAAAATCAAACATTCAGTCTAAATGCTGTGGTGTCCCACAGGGATCAATAAAAGCACCCTGTTATTCATAATCTATATTAACAACATTGTTAACATATCAGATATCCTTTTTCCTATTATATTTGCAGATGATACAAATGTTTTTGTCAGTGGTAACAGTCTTAGTGAGCTAGAAACTCATGTATCAAGAACTGCAAAAATTAGTTATTTGGTTAAAGAGTAATAAACTATCTTTAAATATCAGTAAAACACATTTTATTGTATTCAAATCAGTAAATAAAAATGTATCCAACCACCAACTTTATTGATGCACTACAGATTACTCAAGTAGAAAACACAAAATTCTTAGGAATTTTAATCGATACTAATTTGTCCTGGTCTTTTCATATACAGTATATAAAATCTAAAATAGCCAAAGCTGTTGGAATTATAAGTAAAGCTAGAAAAACCCTGAGTAGATCATCCCTTGTAATGTTATACTATACATTTTTATATCCATATCTAACGTATTGTGTCGAAGTGTGGGGAGGAGCATATAATACACATCTTAGTTCTTTATTCAAATTGCAAAAGTATGCAATTCGGTTAATTATGTCAGCTCCATACAGAGCGCACATAGACCAACTCTTCAAGAAGCTGTCCATTTTACTAATAAAAAATCTACAAATACACAGTTCGTTGTGTGGGGTCTCCGTGTTGTTTCTTGCATAAACACAGTTGTGCTGTATATGTATAAAGTAAAGTTGTTAAGAATATGTTTCTGTCGGTTATGACAAGGATGTTCATTAGAAATAATGAACTCCACAAACATAGGACACGCTATGCCGAGTTACTGCATGTGCCGATTTCAAAAACTAATGTATTATATAAAACCATTAGATATTGAGGTGTTAAATTATGGAACTATACAGCGACAACAGTGGATTGTAATTATGCATTTGTAACGTTTAAACGTCAACTCAAGAAATTTTTGTTAGTAAATAATATTAATGTATATTAATAGCATTTTTGTTGCAATTTTAAATGAAGTATTTATGAAAATAGTACTGCTGTGATTTATGTTGCTATTTTTTCTTCTTTCTTCAATTACACAAAGTGTTATCTCGCACCATGAAATTTACACATGTATTACATGTATTGTGAGGGCTAATCAGCCACTAGTGGCTTTATACCCTTATTACAGAAACAGTGACAATATGTGTATGTAACTGAATCAAATGTAATGTATCTTAGTTTCTGTAATAAACCGTTATTATTATTAATAAATGCTTTTTCCAAGTGGTCATAGATTAATTCCCTAAAGTTTGGCGCCTCAGGTGCAAGCCATCTATCGAGGAGGAAAACGTTAACAAACACATACATGCACGTATGCATACATTCAGATCCAGACAAGGTACTCTGGCAGGTCCGAAAACACTCAAATTGCGACCCCACTCGAGGCTTGCCAAAAATATCAATCTCCAGACTCACAAAAAATACCAACACTTGAGACTCTCCAAAAAGCTCCAATTGTACCCCTTTGTTGAGGCTCGCAAAAATACCAACACTTGAAGGTCTGGGGGGGGCATGTCCAAAGGTTTAGGTGGCACTGCATCATAGGCCCCGTGGATCTGCCTATGCACATGTGCATGTGCGCACACACACACACTCACACACTTACACACACACTCACGCACACACTCACACACGCACTTACACACACACACTCACACACTTACACACACACTCACTTACACACTTGCACACACACACACGCACACACTTGCACACACACACACACTCACGCACTTACACACACTCACACACTTACACACACTCACACACTTACACACACACACTCACTCACACACTTACACACACACTCGCACACACTCACACACACACACACACACTCACTCACACACTTACACACACAAACGCACACACTCACACACACTCACTCACACTTGCACACACACTCACACACACACACACACACACTCACTCACACTTACACTCGCACACACTCACACACTCACACACACACACTCACTCACTCACACACTTACACACACAATCACACACTCACACACTTACACATACTCACACACTTGCACACACACTCACATACACTCACACACTTACACACACACTCACACACTTACACACACACACACACACACAGTCACACATTTACACACACTCACACACACACACACACTCTCACACTTACACACACACTCACACACACACTCATTCACACACACACACTCACTCACACACACACACACTCACACACACACTTACACACACTCACACACACACTCACACACACAGTCACACACTTACACACACACACTCACACATTTACACACACACTCACACACACACACACTCACACACACACACACTCACACACTTACACACACACACTCACACACACACACACACACACACACATATATGCACACATACAAGCTTGATTATAGTTAGATTAATGCTTGTATATTTAAATTACATTTTTGCTGCTTCATTCGATGTATGATTCTAAGTTGTATTGTTGTTAAATTACTTAACTTACTATTTTATGATATATTATTATTTATTATTACTATTAAAATGATGACAGTGAGTGTTCATTATCCTGCCATTGTGGTGGTTCAGCACCTGATCCTGGCGCTGTGGCTGGGGATCTACTACGTCACCCCAAAGGTTCCTGTGTGGGTGGCTGAGGAGAAGGCGAGACTGGAACACCGTCGAAGAGAGGCCCTCAAGGTACCACCGACCAAAATCCAGACTTGTTGGCAAGTCACAAGTTCTCGAGTCGAGTCTCGAGTCATTTGGTGTCGAGTCTCGAGTCGTTTATGAGAATTTTGAGTCGCGACTCAAGTCACCTCTTAGAAGTTCAAATCAAATCTTGTCAGTCACTCAATCATATTCCTACATAGAGGATACGTATAAGTTATAACTGTTGTGATTATACAATGATGACTATATGTTTACTTAGTGCAGTTAAATTTTTTATAATAAAAACTGTATGCGTCATTTGCGGTCACATGTCTTCCATATTTATCTTGATGGTACCAACCTCTTGATGCTAAATATAGAACCCGTGTGATTTCATTGGTCTGTGAAAAATCTTTCCAATAAATAGCAATCACGATATCACACAGTAGGGAGCAGATTATAGCTACAAATTATCGGCATTATATTCAAACCACACTTCATGATTATTCAAGTAAGTCACATATTGATCCAGGCATGAATCATTGGCTCAAGTCGAGTCCAAGTCATTTCGCAGTTGAATCTGATTCGAGTCGCAAGTCACTGAAATGTGCAACTCAAGTAGGACTAGAGTCGAGTCCTTGTGACTTGAGTCAACAAGACTGGGTTCTGCTGACTCAAATCACCAAAATCAGTAATGTTAATAAATGGACGGAAACTCTAGTAGTCAACTATATGCACAGATTTGATTATATCAGTCGGTATAAAGAACGTTTACTACCATGTACAATTTA
The DNA here is from genome assembly GCA_020002185.1 of Paraescarpia echinospica. NCBI lineage: Eukaryota > Metazoa > Annelida > Polychaeta > Sabellida > Siboglinidae > Paraescarpia > Paraescarpia echinospica. The sequence continues at coordinate 6,063,813 of CM034541.1, forward strand.
CATGATTATATAATTTAGATAGACATGTAATTTAAAAAGCCAACATATTAATATAATTATTATTTCTAACTGTGGTGCCGCCTATGATAGTGACATTATGTCTTAATGGGAGCTACTGACCCTCTATTTGTCTTAAAATTAAAAGGTTCTTTTCTTTTAATTAATTACTATATTGCTTTCAAAAATGTTGTACACACATTATTACATTATTATGTATACATATCCATTTTACTTGTGTAAATACATATACCTGATATGTTTAATGTGTCAATATTTGTTAGTTTCAGGTCAAAATAAACTTCTTGTTCTTATACATCAATAACAACGATATTCATAGGAAGACAGGCTTCAATCTTAGGGGTAGGAGCGGTGGTCGAGTGGTAGAGCGCCAGACTGTCGGTTGAGAGGACTGGGGTTCAGATCCTGCTACCGACCTCCATTTCAAAATTTGGGCTATTTTGTTCACACCACGTTGCCTGTGTCTTTCGGAAGAGACACACTAGTCCTTTCTAACTGGTGTCTATGCCAGGGAACTAGATACTGAATGCACAAAGCAATGACAATACAGTGCACTCCAGTTAACTCAAATTCATATTAGTCGACATTCGCTTCACACAAACTTTGTTCTCACTCCTGAACCTATAAGGCACTATAAGACAATGGACCGGATAAGTGGAACTTCGGATAACTAGAAGTATTGTCATGGGTTCCTGGAAGTCCGACTTATTCAGAGTGCCTTGCATTATATATAACATATATGCTGTGTGGTGAGAGTCCTTGAAAGTACACATAAATCTGTGCTAAATCGTAAATAAATGTAGTGAAAGTGGATCTTGATTGATTGAAGATCTAGATTGATTGAGGACTATAAATGAATTTAATAAAGGAACTGTTGATTGTGTAAATGCTGTCAGTGTGAATGTTTTAAAACAAAATTTACAATTATCTCAGACATATACATAAAAAGTTGGACTCTCAATAAACGTCTTCTAGGTTTTTTTTCACCACTTGTCATCTGGGATTTTTCTCTGCATGGCAATCTTCTTAAAGGCAGGTTGTCCATTCATTTTTATTATTAAATTGTGTTATACGGTCTAAACTATAGATGTTTTAATGTACATGCTGCCCAAATATGTATAAGCGAAGTTGAAAGAACTTTTGAATTCGAACATTCAGTGTTTATAAAAATCACCAAGTTGTCACTCAAATCCCTGGGATAATTCCAAGGAAGGTTGTAATTTGATGGAGGATATGACTTATATACATAGCGACCTCAAATAATTCCAAGGAAGGTTGTAATCTCATGGGGGATATGACTTATACATATAGCAACCTCTGATAATTCCAAGGAAGGTTGTAATCTGGTGGGGTAATGACTTATACACATAGCGGCCTCGGATAATTCCAAGGAAGGTTGTAATCTGATGGGGAATATGACTTCTACACATAGCGACCTCGGATAATTCCAAGGAAGGTTGTAATCTGGTGGGGTAATGACTTATACACATAGCGCCCTCGTATAATTCCAAGGAAGGTTGTAATCTGGTGGGGTAATGACTTATATACATAGCGACCTCTGATAATTCCAAGGAAGGTCGTAATCTGATGGGGGACATGACTTATACACATAGCGACCTCGGATAATTCCAAGGAAGGTCGTAATCTGGTGGGGGATATGACTTATACACATAGCGACCTCCAATAATTCCAAGGAAGGTTGTAATCTGATGGGGGATATGATTTATACACATAGCTACCTACCTACTTATATACATAGCGACCTCTGATAATTCCAAGGAAGGTCGTAATCTGATGGGGGACATGACTTATACACATAGCGACCTCGGATAATTCCAAGGAAGGTCGTAATCTGGTGGGGGATATGACTTATACACATAGCTACCTCCAATAATTCCAAGGAAGGTTGTAATCTGATGGGGGATATGATTTATACACATAGCTACCTCGGATAATTCCAAGGAAGGTCGTAATCTGATGGGGGATATGACTTATACACATAGCGACCTCGGATAATTCCAAGGAAGGTTGTAATCTGATGGGGGACATGACTTATACACATAGCGTCCTTGGATAATTCCAAGGAAGGTCGTAATCTGATGGGGGATATGACTTATACACATAGCGACCTGGGATAATTCCAAGGAAGGTCGTAATCTGATGGGGGATATGACTTATACACAGAGCTACCTCGGATAATTCCAAGGAAGGTTGTAATCTGATGGGGGATATGATTTATACACATAGCTACCTCGAATAATTCCAAGGAAGGTTCTAATCTGATGGGGGATATGACATATACACATAGCGACCTCGGATAATTCCAAGGAAGGTTGTAATCTGATGGGAGATATGACTTATACACATAACGACCTCGGATAATTCCAAGGAAGGTTGTAATCTGATGGGGGATATGACTTCTACACATAGCGACCTCGACTAATTCCAAGGAAGGTTGTAATCTGGTGGGGTAATGACTTATACACATAGCGACCTCGGATAATTCCAAGGAAGGTTGTAATCTGGTGGGGGATATGACTTATACACATAGTGCCCTCGGATAATTCTGATGGGTGATATGACATATACACATAGCGACCTCGGATAATTCCAAGGAAGGTTGACATCTGATGGGGGATATGACTTATACACATAACGACCTCGGATAATTCCAAGGAAGGTTGTAATCTGATGGGGGATATGACTTGTACACATAGCAACCTCGGATAATTCCAAGGAAGGTTGTAATCTGATGGGGGATATGACTTATACACATAGCAACCTCGGATAATTCCAAGGAAGGTTGTAATATGATGGGGGATATGACTTCTACACATAGCTACCTCGGATAATTCCAAGGAAGGTCATAATCTGGTGGGGGATATGAGTTATACACATAGCGACCTCGGATAAGGTTAATTCCAAGGAAGGTTGTAATCTGGTGGGGGATATGACTTATACACATAGCGACCTCGGATAATTCCAAGGAAGGTCGTAATCTGGTGGGAGATATGACTTATACACATAGTGACCTCGGATAATTCCAAGGAAGGTCATAATCTGGTGGGAGATATGACTTATACACATAGTGACCTCGGATAATTCCAAGTAAGGTTGTAATCTGATGGGGGATATGACTTATACACATAGCGACCTCGGATAATTCCAAAGAAGCTAGTAATCTGATGGGGGATATGACTTATACACATAGCGACCTCGAATAATTCCAAGGAAGGTTGTAATCTGGTGGGGGATATGACTTATACACATAGCGACCTCGGATAATTCCAAGGAAGGTTGTAATCTGGTGGGGGATATGACTTATACACATAGCGACCTCGGATAATTCCAAGGAAGGTTGTAATCTGGTGGGGGATATGACTTATACACATAGCGACCTCGGATAATTCCAAGGAAGGTTGTAATCTGGTGGGGGATATGACTTATACACATAGCGACCTCGGATAATTCCAAGGAAGGTTGTAATCTGGTGGGGGATATGACTTATACACATAGCGACCTCGGATAATTCCAAGGAAGGTTGTAATCTGGTGGGGGATATGACTTATACACATAGCGACCTCGGATAATTCCAAGGAAGGTTGTAATCTGGTGGGGGATATGACTTATACACATAGCGACCTCGGATAATTCCAAGGAAGGTTGTAATTTGGTGGGGGATATGACTTATACACATAGCGACCTCGGATAATTCCAAGGAAGGTTGTAATCTGGTGGGGGATATGACTTATACACATAGCGACCTCGGATAATTCCAAGGAAGGTTGTAATCTGGTGGGGGATATGACTTATACACATAGCGACCTCGGATAATTCCAAGGAAGGTTGTAATCTGGTGGGGGATATGACTTATACACATATGCATCTCATTAGTAATGAGACTTGAGGCCATCACTGAAAGCTGGTGCTGCCATGTAAACAAACCGTTCCTCCTGAGACACTTAAATTTCAACAATGATAAATGACTCATTAAAACACATTTGGTAGTCGGTATATTATAGTACTTATAGTTGATATTGCACAACAAGATTTTACTATAAAAAACGAACGTACAACCCACTTTTAAATCATTGTTTGTTGCAACAGAAACTGAACAGGATGCCCAAAAGTCTCTTTGGTCTCGCAATCGCTGACAAGAGACACATCGTTGAGGATGACAAGAGGGCAGGGTGGATGGAGAACGACTCGACCAACCCCATGGCACAGAGAAGTATGAAAGAACCACACCCAGTATACAGTACATGAGCATCTCTCATGAAAAGAAACTTTTCCAGCATCACTTAACTAGTTAAAGGTAGAGCACAGCAATTTTCATTGGTTGAGCAACTATTTTACAGACATTGCGTCATTGAATTTATTAGTGTTTATAACATTTTGGTATTTATAAATACTAATCATACTAAATGTGATACTGTTGCGATCTTTCCTGTCTGAATATTTTAGAAAATATGTGATTTGATAATGATTGAAATGAAATATGCCAGTTTTGTGATAAATATAGAAACGTTGTATGACATTGACAATAACACAATCCCGTGGGTATTCTCCTTCGAAGGTGAAATTAATAACATTGTACATCAGGTGATTTATTGGTATGTTAGTTCCTATTTTGTACAGTTTCTGAAGATAAATATACTACAGCAGTAAAAGTACAGCATTTTTTATTTAGATGAACTTTGAGATAAAATATAGACAACTGGAGGATTAATTATATGGACACCTATGACTTGCTGCAACCAATGAAAATCATTGTATGTTCCCTTAAAATTACATACTTCCATCACAAATGTATATGAAGAATACATCGACAATATCTGATGGCCTCTGAGAAAATTTTGCTAATACAATATGCATCAGGATATCAACTCTGTCACTTCTACACCTCCCTCTTTTTCATTTTAAAAATCAATGACACGTGGAAGTCAAAAATCTTAATTTAAAGAAATGTTTATGCCTACCTTGGTTCTGTAACCATGTGGGATACCAGTTTATTCCTTGACCAAGATTATTGACTGCTGGTACTTTTCTTTATTAAAATATGGTGGAATATCCTCATTTCTAGTTGCTCTCTGTATATGCGAGATAACGACACCAGTCAGTTTTAAACAGCTGTAATATTTGTACCACAGATTTCTAGTATGTCTTATATGATATATCCAGGGTGTGATATAATACTTGACTCAATCAATATAATGATTTATAATACTTACTGACTTTATATGGATTGTTGGTGTTATCCACACGATATATGGAGATTGAAAACATGATGGTGTGATAAAACAGGACAATTGAGGAGTTAGTGTGAAGTAACTCTTGAGATGTATGTGTAAAATAACTAGAACATACTATATCTTATATATGTATATCATAAACCTGGTTTAATCCATCCTTGTGGTTTGTGTGCGAAGTGTGAACGTCACTGAAGAATGAAGCATTGCGACTTGTGTCAATGTTTGTCGTTTGCGCAAATCGAGCCAGAAATGAGCAACATGAGAACATGAAGTGAATAGTTCTATGGATGGTTATCGTACCGCTGCATCACTAACATGAAGTGAATAGTTCTATGGATGGTTATCGTACCGCTGCATCACTAACATGAAGTGAATAGTTCTATGGGTGGTTATCGTACCGCTGCATCACTAACATGAAGTGAATAGTTCTATGGATGGTTATCGTACCGCTGCATCACTAACATGAAGTGAATAGTTCTATGGATGGTTATCGTACCGCTGCATCACTAACATGAAGTGAATAGTTCTATGGATGGTTATCGTACCGCTGCATCACTAACATGAAGTGAATAGTTCTATGGATGGTTATCGTACTGCTGCATCACTAACATGAAGTGAATAGTTCTATGGGTGGTTATCGTACCGCTGCATCACTAACATGAAGTGAATAGTTCTATGGGTGGTTATCGTACCGCTGCATCACTAACATGAAGTGAATAGTTCTATGGATGGTTATTGTACCGCTGCATCACTAATATGAAGTGAATAGTTCTATGGGTGGTTATTGTACCGCTGCATCACTAATATGAAGTGAATAGTTCTATGGATGGTTATTGTACCGCTGCATCACTAACATGAAGTGAATAGTTCTATGGATGGTTATTGTACCGCAGCATCACTAATAATAAGTGAATAGTTCTGTGGGTGGTTATCGTACCGCTGCATCACTAACATGAAGTGAATAGTTCTATGGGTGGTTATCGTACCGCTGCATCACTAACATGAAGTGAATAGTTCTATGGGTGGTTATCGTACCGCTGCATCACTAACATGAAGTGAATAGTTCTATGGATGGTTATCGTACCGCTGCATCACTAACATGAAGTGAATAGTTCTATGGGTGGTTATCGTACCGCTGCATCACTAACATGAAGTGAATAGTTCTATGGGTGGTTATCGTACCGCTGCATCACTAACATGAAGTGAATAGTTCTATGGGTGGTTATCGTACCGCTGCATCACTAACATGAAGTGAATAGTTCTATGCGTGGTTATCATACCGCTGCATCACTAACAAGAAGTGAATAGTTTTATGCGTGGTTATCGTACCGCTGCATCACTAACAAGAAGTGAATAGTTCTATGGATGGTTATCGTACCACTGCATCACTAATATGAAGTGAATAGTTCTATGGGTGGTTATCGTACCGCTGCATCACTAACATGAAGTGAATAGTTCTATGGGTGTTTATCGTACCGCTGTATCACTAACATGAAATGAATAGTTCTATGGATGGTTATCGTACCGCTGCATCACTAACATGAAGTGAATAGTTCTATGGGTGTTTATCGTACCACTGCATAACTAACATGAAGTGAATAGTTCTATGGATGGTTATCGTACCGCTGCATCACTAACATGAAGTGAATAGTTCTATGGGTGTTTATCGTACCACTGCATCACTAACATGAAGTGAATAGTTCTATGGATGGTTATCGTACCGCTGCATCACTAACATCAAGTGAATAGTTCTATGGATGGTTATCGTACTGCTGCATCACTAATATGAAGTGAATAGTTCTATGGGTGGTTATCGTACCGCTGCATCACTAATATGAAGTGAATAGTTCTATGGATGGTTATCGTACTGCTGCATCACTAATATGAAGTGAATAGTTCTATGGGTGGTTATCGTACCGCTGCATCACTAACATGAAGTGAATAGTTCTATGGGTGGTTATCGTACCGCTGCATCACTAACATGAAGTGAATAATTCTATGGGTGGTTATCGTACCGCTGCATCACTAACATGAAATTAATAGTTCTATGGATGGTTATCGTACCGCTGCATCACTAACATGAAGTGAATAGTTCTATGGGTGTTTATCGTACCGCTGCATAACTAACATCAAGTGAATAGTTCTATGGGTGGTTATCGTACCGCTGCATCACTAACATGAAGTGAATAGTTCTATGGGTGGTTATCGTACCGCTGCATCACTAACATGAAGTGAATAGTTCTATGGATGGTTATCGTACCGCTGCATCACTAACATGAAGTGAATAGTTCTATGGGTGTTTATCGTACCACTGCATAACTAACATGAAGTGAATAGTTCTATGGATGGTTATCGTACCGCTGCATCACTAACATGAAGTGAATAGTTCTATGGGTGTTTATCGTACCACTGCATCACTAAAATGAAGTGAATAGTTCTATGGGTGTTTATCGTACCACTGCATAACTAACATGAAGTGAATAGTTCTATGGATGGTTATCGTATCGCTGCATCACTAACATGAAGTGAATAGTTCTATGGGTGTTTATCGTACCACTGCATCACTAACATGAAGTGAATAGTTCTATGGATGGTTATCGTACCGCTGCATCACTAACATCAAGTGAATAGTTCTATGGATGGTTATCGTACTGCTGCATCACTAATATGAAGTGAATAGTTCTATGGGTGGTTATCGTACCGCTGCATCACTAATATGAAGTGAATAGTTCTATGGATGGTTATCGTACTGCTGCATCACTAATATGAAGTGAATAGTTCTATGGGTGGTTATCGTACCGCTGCATCACTAACATGAAGTGAATAGTTCTATGGGTGGTTATCGTACCGCTGCATCACTAACATGAAATGAATAGTTCTATGGATGGTTATCGTACCGCTGCATCACTAACATGAAGTGAATAGTTCTATGGGTGTTTATCGTACCGCTGCATAACTAACATGAAGTGAATAGTTCTATGGATGGTTATCGTACCGCTGCATCACTAACATGAAGTGAATAGTTCTATGGGTGTTTATCGTACCACTGCATCACTAACATGAAGTGAATAGTTCTATGGATGGTTATCGTACCGCTGCATCACTAACATGAAGTGAATAGTTCTATGCGTGGTTATCGTACCGCTGCATCACTAACAAGAAGTGAATAGTTCTATGCGTGGTTATTGTACCGCTGCATCACTAACAAGAAGTGAATAGTTCTATGGGTGTTTATCGTACCACTGCATCACTAACATGAAGTGAATAGTTCTATGGATGGTTATCGTACTGCTGCATCACTAATATGAAGTGAATAGTTCTATGGGTGGTTATCATACCGCTGCATCACTAATGTGAAGTGAATAGTTCTATGGATGGTTATCGTACTGCTGCATCACTAATATGAAGTGAATAGTTCTATGGGTGGTTATCGTACCGCTGCATCACTAACATGAAGTGAATAGTTCTATGGGTGGTTATCGTACCGCTGCATCACTAACATGAAGTGAATAGTTCTATGAGTGGTTATCGTACCGCTGCATCACTAACATGAAATGAATAGTTCTATGGATGGTTATCGTACCGCTGCATAACTAACATGAAGTGAATAGTTCTATGGATGGTTATCGTACCGCTGCATCACTAACATGAAGTGAATAGTTCTATGGGTGTTTATCGTACCACTGCATCACTAACATGAAGTGAATAGTTCTATGGATGGTTATCGTACTGCTGCATCACTAACATGAAGTGAATAGTTCTATGCGTGGTTATCGTACCGCTGCATCACTAACAAGAAGTGAATAGTTCTATGCGTGGTTATCGTACCGCTGCATCACTAACAAGAAGTGAATAGTTCTATGCGTGGTTATCGTACTGCTGCATCACTAATATGAAGTGAATAGTTCTATGGGTGGTTATCGTACCGCTGCATCACTAACAAGAAGTGAATAGTTCTATGCGTGGTTATCGTACCGCTGCATCACTAATATGAAGTGAATAGTTCTATGGGTGGTTATCGTACCGCTGCATCACTAATATGAAGTGAATAGTTCTATGCGTGGTTATCGTACTGCTGCATCACTAATATGAAATGAATAGTTCTATGGGTGGTTATCGTACCGCTGCATCACTAACATGAAGTGAATAGTTCTATGGGTGGTTATCGTACCGCTGCATCACTAACATGAAGTGAATAGTTCTATGGGTGGTTATCGTACCGCTGCATCACTAACATGAAGTGAATAGTTCTATGGATGGTTATTGTACCGCTGCATCACTAATATGAAGTGAATAGTTCTATGGGTGGTTATCGTACCGCTGCATCACTAACATGAAGTGAATAGTTCTATGGGTGGTTATCGTACCGCTGCATCACTAACATGAAGTGAATAGTTCTATGGGTGGTTATCGTACTGCTGCATCACTAACATGAAGTGAATAGTTCTATGGATGGTTATCGTACCGCTGCATCACTAACATGAAGTGAATAGTTCTATGGATGGTTATCGTACCGCTGCATCACTAACATGAAGTGAATAGTTCTATGGATGGTTATCGTACCGCTGCATCACTAACATGAAGTGAATAGTTCTATGGATGGTTATCGTACCGCTGCATCACTAACATGAAGTGAATAGTTCTATGGATGGTTATTGTACCGCTGCATCACTAACATGAAGTGAATAGTTCTATGCATGGTTATCATACCGCTGCATCACTAACAAGAAGTGAATAGTTCTATGTGTGGTTATTGTACCGCTGCATCACTAACAAGAAGTGAATAGTTCTATGCGTGGTTATCGTACCGCTGCATCACTAACATGAAGTGAATAGTTCTGTGTGGTTATGGTACTGCTGCATCACTAACATGAAGTGAATAGTTCTATGTGTGGTTATCGTACCGCTGCATCACTAACATGAAGTGAATAGTTCTATGTGTGGTTATCGTACCGCTGCATCACTAACAAGAAGTGAATAGTTCTATGTGTGGTTATCGTACCGCTGCATCACTAACATGAAGTGAATAGTTCTATGGGTGGTTATCGTACCGCTGCATCACTAACATGAAATGAATAGTTCTATGGATGGTTATCGTACCGCTGCATCACTAACATGAAGTGAATAGTTCTATGGGTGTTTATCGTACCACTGCATAACTAACATGAAGTGAATAGTTCTATGGATGGTTATCGTACCGCTGCATCACTAACATGAAGTGAATAGTTCTATGGGTGTTTATCGTACCACTGCATCACTAACATGAAGTGAATAGTTCTATGGATGGTTATCGTACCGCTGCATCACTAACATGAAGTGAATAGTTCTATGCGTGGTTATCGTACCGCTGCATCACTAACAAGAAGTGAATAGTTCTATGCGTGGTTATTGTACTGCTGCATCACTAACAAGAAGTGAATAGTTCTATGGGTGTTTATCGTACCACTGCATCACTAACATGAAGTGAATAGTTCTATGGATGGTTATCGTACTGCTGCATCACTAATATGAAGTGAATAGTTCTATGGGTGGTTATCGTACCGCTGCATCACTAACATGAAGTGAATAGTTCTATGGGTGGTTATCGTACCGCTGCATCACTAATATGAAGTGAATAGTTCTATGGGTGGTTATCGTACCGCTGCATCACTAACATGAAGTGAATAGTTCTATGGGTGGTTATCGTACCGCTGCATCACTAACATGAAGTGAATAGTTCTATGGGTGGTTATCGTACTGCTGCATCACTAACATGAAGTGAATAGTTCTATGGATGGTTATCGTACTGCTGCATCACTAATATGAAGTGGATAGTTCTATGGGTGGTTATCGTACCGCTGCATCACTAACATTAAGTGAATAGTTCTATGGATGGTTATCGTACCGCTGCATCACTAACATGAAGTGAATAGTTCTATGGATGGTTATCGTACCGCTGCATCACTAACATGAAGTGAATAGTTCTATGGATGGTTATCGTACCGCTGCATCACTAACATGAAGTGAATAGTTCTATGGATGGTTATTGTACCGCTGCATCACTAACATGAAGTGAATAGTTCTATGCATGGTTATCATACCGCTGCATCACTAACAAGAAGTGAATAGTTCTATGTGTGGTTATTGTACCGCTGCATCACTAACAAGAAGTGAATAGTTCTATGCGTGGTTATCGTACCGCTGCATCACTAACATGAAGTGAATAGTTCTATGTGTGGTTATGGTACTGCTGCATCACTAACATGAAGTGAATAGTTCTATGTGTGGTTATCGTACCGCTGCATCACTAACATGAAGTGAATAGTTCTATGTGTGGTTATCGTACCGCTGCATCGCTAACAAGAAGTGAATAGTTCTATGTGTGGTTATCGTACCGCTGCATCACTAACACTTGGTCCAGCAATAAATGTTCACTTCAAACTTTATCAATGCTATTTTACATGTGTCCTGTAATGCTATTACTAAAATCACATGTTTCTCACTAATATCACAGATGTAATGTTTATAATGTTTCACGCATCTAAAATAAAGGTTGATGTACAACTGAAGAGTTTGCAATTTGTTTTTATTCTCGTTGCTTAAATTGGTATCTTCAACATGTTAAGTCACCAAACTGATGTTGTTGTTAAATGTTGCATTGTTTCAGGTAGTAGCTATTGCATGACTACTAATAATCAGTTACATTGCTGTCGTTTCAAAGGTTGTCTTATCACTTTCTTATAAATGAGGCTATCTATCAAGAGAGAATTGCTAATCCTAGACATCAAGCCATCAGTGTCCTTTAATAGAGACGGGAAACAGTCACGTCCCTCTAATAAAGATAGTCATGTCCTCTATTAGAGACATTGTCCTCTTGTATAGACAGTAACATCTCTAGTAGAGAGAAGACAGTCATATCCTCTTGTAAAGACAGTCATGTCTCTGGTAGAGACAGTCGTTTCCTTGCAAATATAGGAGACAATCATGACGTCTAGTAGAGACAGGAGACAGTCATGTCGTCTAGTATTGACATGAGACAGTCATGTCCTCTTGTAAAGACATAAGACAGTCATGTCCTCTAGTAGAGTCATGTCCTGTTGTATATGCAGTCATGTCCTCTAGTATAGACAGTCATGTCCTCTGGTAGAGACAGTACACAGTCATGTCTTCGAGTATAGACAGTCGTGTCCTTGAAAATATAGGAGACGGTCATGTCGTCTAGTGTAGACATGAAACAGTCATGTCCTCTTGTAAATGCAGTCATGTCTCTAGTAGAGGCACGAGACAGTCATGATGTCTAGTATAGACAGTCATGTCCTCTAGTATAGAGTCATGTCCTTTGGTAGAGAAAGGAGTGATGTCCTCTAGTATAGACAGTCATGTTCTCTAGTAGATACAGTCATGTCCTCTAGTAGACAGTCATGTCCTCTAGTAGAGACAGTCGTGTCCTCTAGTATAGACATTCATGTCCTCTTGTATAGATAGCCACGTCCTCTAGTAGACAGTCGTGTCCTCTTGTATAGACAGTCATGTCCTCCAGTAGAGACAGTCGTGTACTCTGACAGAGACAGGAGACATTCATGTCCTTGTGTATAGACAGTCATGTTCTCTTGTATAGACAGTCATGTCCTCTAGTAGACAGTCATGTCTTCTAGTAGAGACAGTCATGTCCTCTTCTGTAGAGTCATGTCCTCGACTAAAGACAGTCATGTCCTTTAGTATAGACAGTCGTGTACTCTAGTAGAGACAGGACTCGTGTATAGACAGTCGTGTCCTTGAAAAAATGGGAAATAATCATAACTTCTAATAGAGACAGGAGACAGTCATGTCGTCTAGTGTAGACATGAGACAGTCAGGTCCTCTTGTAAAGACATAGGACAGTAATGTCCTCTTGTAAAGGCAGTCAAGTCTCTAGTAGAGACACGAGACAGTCATGACCTCTAGTATAGTCAGTCATGTCCTCTAGTAAAGAGTCATATCCTTTGGTAGAGAAAGGAATCATGTACTCTAGTAGATAATGTCATGTCCTCTTGTAAACAGTCATGTCTTCCAGTACAGACAGTCATGTCCTCTGGTAGAGACAGGAGACAATCATGTCCTCAAGTATAGACAGTTGTCCTTGAAAATATGAGACAATCATGTCGTCTAGTGTAGATATAAGACGGTCATGTCCTGTTGTAAAGGCAGCCATGTCTCAAGTAGAGGCACAAGACAGTCAAGACCTAGTATATTCCCATGTCCTCTAGTATAGAGCCATGTCCTTTGGTAGAGAGAGGAGAGTCATGTCCTCTAGTATAGACAGTCATGTTCTCTAGTAGACAGTCATGTCCTCTTGTACAGACAGTCATCCCCTCTAGTAGAGAAAGTAATGTCCTCTTGTATAGAAATCCATGTCCTCTAGCATAAACAGTCAGGTCCTCTTATCTAGTAGAGACAGTCATGTCCTTTAGTATAGACAGTCATGTACTCTAGTATAGACAGTTGTGTCCTCTAGTATAGACAGTCACGTCATCTGGTAGAGACAGGAGACAGTCATGTCCTCTAGTATAGACAGTCACGTCATCTGGTAGAGACAGGAGACAGTCATGTCCTCTAGTATAGACAGTCACGTCATCTGGTAGAGACAGGAGACAGTCATGTCCTCTAGTATAGACAGTCACGTCATCTGGTAGAGACAGGAGACAGTCATGTCCTCAAGTATAGACAGTCATGTCCTCTAGTAGAGAAGGGGGACAGTTGTCTAATAGAGTCTGTTGTGGTCTTCACACAGCTACAGAACCCACGAAGCCATTTATTCACTCAAGGCTGCTGTGACTGTTCCTGTGTCCACAGACATCTGCTGTTAAGTCAGTCATCACCAGGTATTGTTGTCACCATCAGTTGTGATGTCCCTCCTAAATGATCCGTGTCACTGTCGTCCATCACGTGACCGGTGCTGATGAAAACTGAAGCATTAAGACATTCCATCACACGTCATGTGTGCATGCATATGAATGTGTGTCTGTGTGTCTTCGTATACATAAACTTAATGCTCTTGTCAAGTAATGTGCCAAAATTGAACTCTGTTCATTACAAACTCATGTCACTAAGCCCGCTCAAACATGGTCATTTGCATGTGACAAAGCAAGCAGCCCATCAGATGTTGCTGATGTTACTGGAGGAAGGTCTGCTGACATCCCAAAGATTGTTTGTGTAACATATCTTGTATCGATAGCAATGAATTAATTTCAAAATACCGAACCTCTTAATGTCATGCAGTCTTTAATTTACATCAAACTCGCACTGACGACATAAAAGTTATCACAGTAAACTAGAAATGTTTATTTTAATATGTTTTTAATGAGAATTGGATCAGGACTGGTCATTCACTGTACTTTGTAAATGCATGTGTTAATTCACAATTACACATACAGGCACAAGTTGACACAGTAACAGCAGCTGTGGGAACACTGTAAGATCTAACACGGTAACAACAGCTGTGAGCGAACTGTGCAAGATCTAACACACCCAACAACAGCTGTGAGACAACTGTGCAAGATCTAACACAGAAGCAACATGTGAGAGCACTATGCAAGATCTAACACACCAACAACAGCTGTGAGAGAACTGTGCAAGATCTAACACACCAACAACTGCTGTGAGAGCACTGTGCAAGATCTAACACACCAACAACAGCTGTGAGAGAACTATGCAAGATCTAACACACCAACAACAGCTGTGAGACAACTGTGCAAGATCTAACACAGAAGCAACATGTGAGAGCACTATGCAAGATCTAACACACCAACAACAGCTGTGAGAGAACTGTGCAAGATCTAACACACCAACAACTGCTGTGAGAGCACTGTGCAAGATCTAACACACCAACAACAGCTGTGAGAGAACTATGCAAGATCTAACACACCAACAACAGCTGTGAGACAACTGTGCAAGATCTAACACAGAAGCAACATGTGAGAGCACTGTACAAGATCTAACACACCAACAACAGCTGTGAGAGAACTGTGCAAGATCTAACACACCAACAACTGCTGTGAGAGCACTGTGCAAGATCTAACACACTAACAACAGCTGTGAGAGAACTGTGTACGATCTAACACAGCAGTGAGAGCACTGTATATGGTCTAACACAGCAACAACAGTTGTGAGAGAACTGTGTAAGATCTAACACACTAACAACAGCTGTGAGAGCACTGTATAAGATATAACACAGCAACAATAGCTGTGAGAGCACTGTATATGGTATAATACGGCAACAACAGCAAACTGTGTACAATCTAACACACCAACAACAGCTGTGAGAGATCTGTGTAAGATCTAACACAGTAACAACAGCTGTGAGAGAACTGTGTAAGATCTAACACAGCAACAACAGCTGTGAGAGCACTGTGCCAGATCTAACACAGCAACAACAGCTGTGAGAGCACTGTATATGGTCTAGCACAGCAACAATAGCTGTGAGAGCACTGTATAAGATCTAACACAGCAACAACATCTGTGAGAGCACTGTGTAAGATCTGCTACAGTAACAACATCTGTGAGAGCACCCTGTAAGATCTAACACAGTGACAACATGTGTGAGAGAATTGTGTAAGATCTAACACAGTAACAACATCTGTGACAGAACTGTGTAAGATCTAACACAGTAACAACATTTGTGAGAGTACTGTGTAAGATTTAACACAGTAACAACATCTGTAGAGCACTGTGTAAGATCTAACATGGCAACAACAGTGTGAGAGAACTGTGTACGATCTAACACAGTAACAACATCTGTGAGAGAACTGTGTAAGATCTAACACAGCAACAACAGCTGTGAAAGAATTGTATAAGATCTAACACACCAACAACATCTGCGAGAGAATTCTGTAAGATCTAACACAGTAACAACATCTGTGAGAACACTGTGTAAGATCTAACACAGTAACAACAGCTGTGGTAACACTGTGTAAGATCTAACACAATAACAACAGCTGTGGGAACACCATGTAAGATCTAACACAGCAACAACAGCTGTGAGAGCACTGTATATGGTCAAACACAGTAACAACAGCTGTGTGAACACAGTGTAAGATCTAACACAGCAACCACTGTCGTAAAACCACAACATGTACGACATAACATAAATGATCATCACAGCGTTGCAACATTGAGCAATCTGTTGTTAGATATGTCATTGGCATGTTGCAAAACAAGACTTCTACACAGGGTGTCGTGTGTTGATGTGTATACATATATCTCAATGCAATGACCAAGATACTCTTACATTTTATAATTAACTAAGCTTAACTCAATATTGTTTTACACATCATATTTTAACTACAGTATTGCAGTCAAAGATTATGTGCATTATGTCACCTAATGCATGTGACATATGTGACATTTTTACGAAAGTGTTTTCCCTTTGAAAACTCAAATACGTTCACACATCAACTTTACTGGGTGCTTCAAAAGAGAAATACAAACCTTGTAATGTTGTTCAATGAATAGAACTGATTGTTTGCCAGATATTTCTAGGTTTTATTTTAAAGGCATTACACATGTAATATGCATGCATTTCAGTCATTATTTTCAACATTATGTGACCATTTCTGAAAAGTATTTGTGAACAAAAAAGAACTACACAAAACCTCTGCTGTAATTGTTTCATTGATTCCGGGAAACTTTGTTCCGCCCAACCCTTGCCAGTTAATTTAATGATGAGCAGCCGCTGAATCAGTCCAGCAACAACTGCACAATTAAGATGTTCTGTCCATTTAAAATTAACACACACCGTATATATATACTGGCATCTACCAGCATCTGATCTATACAACTGGTAGTTCGACATGAATTCGCACAAGCCTAAACAACGTCTGCTTCAAGTAACTGAAAGACGAAATCGTTAGAAAGATGTCGTTCATCTACGCACATTTCTGCATCAAATATTACTTTTCCTCATGAAATATCACCATTTGCACATTAATTGTCAGCATCGTTACTGATGGAAACTTATACTACGTACAATGTTACACCATGCTAATTAATCCTGTCAGCATCGTTACTGTTGGAAACTTATACTACTTACGATGTTACACCATGCTAATTAATCCTGTCAGCATCGTTACTGATGAAAACTTATACTACTTGCGATATTACACCATGCTAATCAATCTTGCTTAAAACTCCCCTCTTAATAAATTTTGCATTTCAACCAATCACAAATCAGGTTCATGTATGCTCAAATATGTTGTGTGCAAATAGTTTAAAACGGGACACAGGCTGCAAAATTTATGATGTTCGACAATATTTATATATATTTTTCAGCATATTTCAGTGCAAAAATATTTATAAAGTTTTAATTCAATAATGTGCAGATATATTTATATAAATTTGAACAAATACAAAAAATTATTACAAGTCTTGCTAACAAATGCAGAAATTATAAACTATAAAACCATGCATTATTTGTGTGCATATTCATGAAAATTGAGACAAAAAATTAAACTGCCATGATACTCATGTTTGAAAAAAAAAATGCACTTGCAATATTCATATTGACACAATGAACATTACAATTTAACATGCAGCCAGTGAACTCGTCATTTAGCAATATTTACAGTCGGTTTAATAAGAGTGCTTGAAATCATCAAAATTATTTTCTTTGATTTTTAGAATAGGCAACTTACAAAAGTGCGAACAACCTTGTTATAGTATATAGAAGCGATGCCACTTTTACCATTTTTACACCTGATTTTGGATCGCACTCTATCAAAATAATTTCGTAGCTTGTCAGATAATTTCACTGAAACTAATAAATCTGCATAAATAAGTTGTCATTGTGATCCTCAGAAACTAAATAACAAATCAGCATAAACAAGATGTCACAGAGGATACTAAGTTGGTTTTATTTTTCAGTGTAAAAAGTTCTTGTCAAATAAACAGATTGCTGTCGTAAATGGACAGTCTTCTCTTAAATGTTTAACGATGACCGTCTGCACCAGCTTGATAACCTTACTTATGTCAAAATACTTGTCTAATAACTGACCTCTTCAAGATTGGCTGCATTCAGACTTAGTCATACACCATAACTGTTGACAGAAAGCAGACGTTACAGCACGTGTTACATCATAGATATGCCATATCAATGCACTAGATGACATTACAGTCTCCAATATATCCACATTAATAAAAATTTGCATTATTTCAATACACAAGTTTTCTTTGGAATCATCTAGTGGTTTCAAACTTGAAAGTGAGATGGAGTAAAACGATAGGTTTTGCATTAGTTACATTTTGTGTGAACTGTGCGTATTGTTAGTTAGCATAATTATACGTTGTGACTCAACATTTGTCCTTTATTTACTAAAACACATGTTGCTGAGACATAAGATGAATGAGAAGATATTGTCACTACAATTTAAGTTTTAGCAAAGATACGCCATTCATATGACAGTACAAAAACTAACCCACATATTTTTTTACACAACATGAAATTTGTGCATAACAGTAGTATACAGGTTGAATGTGAAGCACTCAGTAGAGGTAAGATCCAGGCAATAATGTGATTATGAATTGGTGAGTTACTATCTCCCCACCTCTATACACTCAACCAAACAATTCTGGTCTTATCATTGCATCAACCAATCAACTCTTGTGTTACAAGTTTGAATCCACCACATGGACCAATCATAGCTTGCCTAACAACTACTGTTTGGCAACAAGCTCATCATATGTATGCTCTGATGAATCTATATCTTTCCACATTTATTTTTTATTCATTGTCTGTATTGCTTCCAATTGTACTACAAATGGTTCCTTGGTTTGCACATTTCTGATGATAAACTAAAACAAATAAATAAAATTTTTAGTCTGAATTAAACGGAAACTGAACTATTTAACGTCACTCTAATGAACATGAATCAGACTGGCTAATGATATGATAAAAATCAGTGTACTGCAAAATTACTTAAATGTAATTGTGAATTGACCAAACATTGATACAGACAGTAACCATTGGCATTTCAACAGGAAAGGAGATTGTGCAATGTGCTTGTTCACTTCAATACGATTATATATATATATATATGTCTGAATACACGTATACTGCGGAGACTGCTCCACGCCACCATCCGACACAATACACGTATACTGCGGAGACTGCTCCACGCCACCATCCCACACAATACACGTATACTGCGGAGACTGCTCCACGCCACCATCCCACACAATACACGTATACTGCGGAGACTGCTCCACGCCACCATCCGACACAATACACGTATACTGCGGAGACTGCTCCACGCCACCATCCCACACAATACACGTATACTGCGGAGACTGCTCCACGCCACCATCCCACACAATACACGTATACTGCGGAGACTGCTCCACGCCACCATCCCACACAATACACGTATACTGCGGAGACTGCTCCACGCCACCATCCCACACAATACACGTATACTGCGGAGACTGCTCCACGCCACCATCCCACACAATACACGTATACTGCGGAGACTGCTCCACGCCACCATCCCACACAATACACGTATACTGCGGAGACTGCTCCACGCCACCATCCCACACAATACACGTATACTGCGGAGACTGCTCCACGCCACCATCCCACACAATACACGTATACTGCGGAGACTGCTCCACGCCACCATCCGACACAATACACGTATACTGCGGAGACTGCTCCACGCCACCATCCCACACAATACACGTATACTGCGGAGACTGCTCCACGCCACCATCCCACACAATACACGTATACTGCGGAGACTGCTCCACGCCACCATCCCACACAATACACGTATACTGCGGAGACTGCTCCACGCCACCATCCCACACAATACACGTATACTGCGGAGACTGCTCCACGCCACCATCCCACACAATACATGTATACTGCGGAGACTGCTCCACGCCACCATCCCACACAATACATGTATACTGCGGAGACTGCTCCACGCCACCATCCCACACAATACACACAACAAGTTATATCCACTTTAACAGTGGCTTTGCCAGAAAGTGTCACGTCACAATTTTAACATTGTAAATCCCACCACGGTTCTCCCATCCCCCACCCCCTAGACTTCCCACCCTGGAAATGCCAATGGTAGCAGGGGCCTCAATTTTCATGGGTTGCTTGCGGAAATCTCCTCGTTTTCGAAACCTGAATCATCGTCGGTTGACACTTCTGAGACGCTCTCTGGTGGTCGGTGGATGTACTTCGCTGGCTCTTGGTCTTTAACTACGCCCTCTGAGATGATTACTTCGACAATATCGGAGCCGGGCACCTCAAACATCGGGTCAAGAAGGATTTTCTCCTGCAAGATTTAACAAGAACAAGATTTAACAAGATTGCTACGTAGAGAATTAACTCAAGATAGCAGGTGGACAAGCAAGCCCTTTGGCTTATCGAGAGTCCAACCCTTTTATCTATGTGTATCCCGCCCTTCTGAGGTATGTGTCGATTTTATTTTTAAACATATTCACACTACTAGCACCCACACAATCGGCAGATAATCTGTTCCATTCATTTACAGTCCTTTGTGAAAATGAGAACTTTCTTATATCTAATCTACACTGCTCCTTTACTAATGTAACTTCATGTCCTCTAGTCCTTCTACCTTTCTTAACCAAGAAAAACAATATTTCTATCATTATTTTCATAACCATTCAACATTTTAAACACTTCTATGTGATCTCTCAATCTCCTGGTCTCTAATGTTGTTAAACCACATTCTTTTAGGCGTATTTCGTAACTAAGATCCCTCAGATTTGGTATCATTTTAGTCGCTCTCCTCTGTACTCTTTCTAGCATATCTATGTCCTTCTTGCGATATGGCCTCCACGCTTGTATACAATATTCTAAATAAGGCCTCACTATTCTTTTGTACAGCGTAATTATTAGTTCTTTTTTCTTATTCCATATATACTATATTTTGCCTAATTAATCCAAGGATTTGATTTCCCTTTGAAGCTGCAATTCTGCACTGCTCTGAAACCTTCATATCAGCAGTAATGGTTAACTCTAAGTCCTTTTCTTTTATAGTAATACTTAGCACAGTACCCCCACATTGTATATTCTACATCTGTGTTCCCATGTCCTGAGTGGAGGCATTTACATTTCCCAAAATTTAACATTTGCCACTTTTCAGACCATTTGATCAACCTGTCAAGATCATCTTGTAAATGCTGTCTATCTCCATCACTTTTAATCCTAAACACTTTTGTATCATCTGCAAATTTCAACACCTTGCTTGTTATATCATCGTCCAAGTTGTTTATATACATTAAGAATAATATAGGTTCCAGTACTGATCCCTGTGGTATCCCACTCAAAACTGATTTCCAGTTTGAGGCCTCTACCCATTGTCTTCTACCAATCAGCCATTTTTCTATCGAGTTTATTATACCATTTCCTATGCCATGGGCCTTTAGTTGAAGCAGTAATCTTTGATGTGGCACTTTGTCGAAAGCTTTTTGAAAATCTAAGGTGATCCCTCATTGACCCACTTAGTGATATCTTCCAAAAACAACATATTTGTTAAGCATGACCTCGCTTTTAGAAACATGTTGAGATGAGTTTATCAAGTTATGTTTAACAAGAAAATCCACCATGTGATCTTTAATTAGTCTTTCTAACAATTTGCAAATCACCGATGTTAAACTCACTGACTGGTCTATAGTTCTCTGACTTGTTTCTTGAACCTTTTTTAAATAATGGTGTTTGTTTTTTTTCCATTCTAAAGGAACCACTCCCTCTTCTAATGACAAACTGAAAAATGTTGCAAGCGGTATGTTAATTTGTTCTACAATTTCCAATAGTAGTTTGGGTGGAATCCCATCCACTCCAGGTGATTTATTATCCTTCATAGCCCTTATTTTCTTAGCTACCATTTCCGGGGTTACAATTAACTGTCCTAAATAGTCTGATTCTGCCCTCTTGAACTTAGCCTCTGGTACTGGCAGTGAACTAATATCTTCCCTGGTAAACACCGAACTAAAATACTCATTCAGGTCTTCTGCCATTAAGAATCCCTCTGATATTATATTTCCAGCACTATCTTCTTGTCCTGAACTTTCTGTTTGCTTCGAACATATGCATAAACTCTTGTTGTCACGTTTTATATTATCAGCTAATTTTTGTTTGTAGCTTCTCTTTGAATTTTTAATTTCAGCTGTAGCTTGGTTAAGTGCTTCTTTATAAATGTTGCAGTCTTCATAATTTCCAGTACGTCTATACGACTTCCACATCATTTGTTTGTACTCAATTTTTCTAACAGCTTCTTTTGATAAGTGTTTCTTTTTGGACCGTTTCCCTTGTTTTTTCAAGGGAACAAATTTATTAACGATGCACTCAATTTCACTCTTTAATATTTTACAGCATTCTGTTGCTGTCTTATTCTTCAGTGTGTTATTCCAGTCTATCTTTGCTAAATATTTCCTCGTCCTTATATATTCCTTTGTGGAAATATCTCCTGTCCTGCTTTTTACTATTTCTTTCTGATTTTACTTTGATGGTAAAATGTATCTGGTTGTGATCACTATTCCCCAGTGGCTCACATATCTTGACATTGTCAACTAATTCATTCTGTGAGGACAAAACTATGTCTAACACATTCTCACCCCTGGTTGGTTGAGAAAGGAAACGATCTTGTACTAAAAACTTGTGGTCCTCACTCCCTGTACTCTGTAGAGATTTCCATTGTATATGCTCATGGTTAAAATCTCCCATAATAATACATTCCCATTTGCTTACTTCCCTTATAGCGTTTTGTACTTTTTCATTCTCTTCTATGCTTATGTTTGGACTTCAATAAACTAACCCAACCGTTAACGTTGAGTTTCCTGTAACTATGTTACACAAAACAGCTTCTTTGCAATCTGCTTCTCTTTCTCATTTTATTACATAAGCCTGGATATATTCTTTAATATATAAAATAACTCCACCTCCCCTTCTTCCTATTCTATCTTTCCTAAACATTACATATCCTGTCAGTCCCAATTCGGCATCTGATATATTGTAAATGATATATGGTGATGGCCCACAATTTGGCTATACCTATTATGTCAGGGTCAATATCTTCTACCATAATGTTTAGTTCATTTCTTTTGTTTACTTTTCTTGCATTTAAACAGACACGTTTATATCCAGCTTTAGAACAGTTTTCCAGACTGTTCTTGGCTGATTTATTTGTGTTGTCTTTATCTATGCCTCCAGTTTCAGGCTACTCTGTCCCCCGTGAATCTAGTTTAAATAAATGCAGCCTGTCCCACTGTCAACAGATCGCAGCAGGTTCTCTGAAAAAACTGCTGCCCCCCTTTCCACTTAGATGGAGGACATCTCTCATATACATATCTTCCCTCCCAACAAAGTATCCCCATAAATCTACGAATCCCACCCCCTCTTCTTCACACATCTGCTCAACTAGTTCGTTGATCGCCATCCGCTTGCAGTTTCTGTATGTTGCCCCCCTTCCTCCCATTACTGGCAAAATTCCTGAGAGAACAATCTGTTCAATCTTGTCTTCTTTAGCTTCCTCACTAACTGTCTGTACTTCTGTACTATCCCAGTTGTTCCCTCCCTGTCTGCATTATTTGTCCCTACGTGTACTAGTATAGACCTTCCCTTTCCATAACACAATACCTTCTCTACCCTTTCAGTCACATGTTCTATCTTAGCCCCCGGTAGACAAACAACAACGTCCTGCCCTTCACTTAGTGTCTTATCTGTCTTTCTCAGCACAGAGTCGCCCATGAATACCCTCTCTTTTATCATTGCCCCCTCAGTCACTGCCCTAGAGTAGCTCCTTCTCCGGTTTGCATCTGTCTGGTTGTTGTCTTTCCCCAGCCATCTTCTCTCCTGTCACATTCTCTTCCGATCCATTCTTTCCTGTCGCCTTTTCTCTTGTCACCTTTCCTCCTGTCATTGTCCCTTTTATCGACTTCTCTTCTATCACATTTACTCTCACTTCCTTTCCTCCCTTCATCTCTCCTCACATCACATTTTCGTCTCTCCTTTCCCAGGGGAGAGGGAGAGGGGGAGGGAGAGGTAGAGGGAGAGGGGGAGGGGAAGGGAGAGGGAGAGGGGGAGGCAGAGGGAGAGGGTGATGTCTGACTCACCATGATGGCCCTGAGGCCCCGAGCTCCTGTCTTCCTCTCCATCGCAAGGAAGGCTATTGCCTTCAGGGCATCCTCTGTCACATCCAGGTTCACCTGCGGGCACAAGTGTCTTACAGTGTCACCATCACAAGGAGTGTCACAGTGTCATGTCAGTCACCAGGTGTGTCAGGTCACCAGTGTCATCAGTGTCATGACACTGTCAGCAGGAGTGTCATATAAACTCAAATTACATAAAATTTTAAATTACACATTTTAATTTGTACAGATAATCAACATTTGATGTGCATCTTAGCATAGATTCTCTTTACAATGTTCTCCAATTGTTTGTGAAAATGCTTCCTATTCCTTTAATATTTAGATCAATCATTTGTGTAAAAAGTAAAGGCACCAAAACAAAAGTAATCATCGTCACATGTACTTTGGGCCCCGAGTCAAGGCAACAAGATACACCTGGATGTGTTCACCACCTGCATGTTCTCAACACCTTGCCGATGACGGAATTGCAACAAGACAAAATTTAGGTTTGTGAAAGTGAAGCAAAAGGCAACTGTATGGGCATATGCACCCATAAGTTAACAAATCTAACCATGTGCAATTAAAATAAACATCGCGCCTGTGGTTTACTCAGAATATATTTTTTCAAAGTGTGCGATTCTAGGGAAATTTACTGTTCCCGCCGGCTGGCATTTTGAGATATGCCCTGGATGCTTGACAATAAGCGCTTAGAGCTTCTTAGACCATGACACTGCAGTGACATGTCGAATGCCCCTGTTCTTAGACCATGACACTGCAGTGACATGTCGAATGCCCGTTCTTAGACCATGACACTGCAGTGACATGTCGAATGCCCCTGTTCTTAGACCATGACACTGCAGTGACATGTCGAATGCCCCTGTTCTTAGACCATGACACTGCAGTGACATGTCGAATGCCCTTGTTCTTAGACCATGACACTGCAGTGACATGTCGAATGCCCTTGTTCTTAGACCATGACACTGCAGTGACATGTCGAATGCCCTTGTTCTTAGACCATGACACTGCAGTGATATGTCGAATGCCCTTGTTCTTAGACCATGACACTGCAGTGACATGTCGAATGCCCTTGTTCTTAGACCATGACACTGCAGTGACATGTCGAATGTCCCTGTTCTTAGACCATGACACTGCAGTGACATGTCGAATGCCCCTGTTCTTAGACCATGACACTGCAGTGACATGTCGAATGTCCCTGTTCTTAGACCATGACACTGCAGTGACATGTCGAATGCCCCTGTTCTTAGACCATGACACTGCAGTGACATGTCGAATGCCCCTGTTCTTAGACCATGACACTGCAGTGACATGTCGAATGCCCCTGTTCTTAGACCATGACACTGCAGTGACATGTCGAATGCCCCTGTTCTTAGACCATGACACTGCAGTGACATGTCGAATGCCCCTGTTCTTAGACCATGACACTGCAGTGACATGTCGAATGCCCCTGTTCTTAGACCATGACACTGCAGTGACATGTCGAATGCCCCTGTTCTTAGACCATGACACTGCAGTGACATGTCGAATGCCCCTGTTCTTAGACCATGACACTGCAGTGACATGTCGAATGCCCTGTTCTTAGACCATGACACTGCAGTGACATGTCGAATGCCCCTGTTCTTAGACCATGACACTGCAGTGACATGTCGAATGCCCCTGTTCTTAGACCATGACACTGCAGTGACATGTCGAATGCCCCTGTTCTTAGACCATGACACTGCAGTGACATGTCGAATGCCCCTGTTCTTAGACTATGACACTACAGTGACATGTCGAATGCCCCTGTTCTTAGACCATGACACTGCAGTGACATGTCGAATGCCCCTGTTCTTAGACCATGACACTGCAGTGACATGTTGAATGCCCCTGTTCTTAGACCATGGCACTAGTGACATGTTGAATGCCCCTGTTCTTAGACCATGACACTGCAGTGACATGTCGAATGCCCTTAGATCTCGATGACACTGCAGTGCTCTAATGCCCCAGCCTCTAGACCATGACACTGAAGGACATGTCGTGAATGCCCCTGTTCTTAGACCATGACACTGCAGTGACATGTCGAATGCCCCTGTTCTTAGACCATGACACTACAGTGACATGTCGAATGCCCCTGTTCTTAGACCATGACACTGCAGTGACATGTCGAATGCCCCTGTTCTTAGACCATGACACTACAGTGACACGTCGAATGCCCCTGTTCTTAGACCATGACACTGCAGTGACATGTCGAATGCCTCTGTTCTTAGACCATGACACTGCAGTGACATGTCGAATGCCCCTGTTCTTAGACCATGACACTGCAGTGACATATCGAATGCCCCTATTCTTAGACCATGACACTGCAGTGACATATCGAATGCCCCTGTTCTTAGACCATGACACTGCAGTGACATGTCGAATGCCCCTGTTCTTAGACCATGGCACTACAGTGACATGTCGAATGCCCCTGTTCTTAGACCATGACACTACAGTGACATGTCGAATGCCCCTGTTCTTAGACCATGACACTGCAGTGACATATCGAATGCCCCTGTTCTTAGACCATGACACTGCAGTGACATGTCGAATGCCCCTGTTCTTAGACCATGACACTACAGTGACATGTCGAATGCCCCTGTTCTTAGACCATGACACTGCAGTGACATGTCGAATGCCCCTGTTCTTAGACCATGACACTGCAGTGACATGTTGAATGCCCCTGTTCTTAGACCATGGCACTACAGTGACATGTTGAATGCCCCTGTTCTTAGACCATGACACTGCAGTGACATGTCGAATGCCCCTGTTTCATTGACAAGTACATGAATACGCCAGCTCATACGTTGGCTTCTCGTATTCCCTTCGATACATAGTTACACTTGTAACAACTGTTACAATGCCATACATTACACCGTGCGGGCGTAACATTTTAGTACTTACAGCACCAAAACAAATACAGCGACACAAACTAGAGTGATATTCTCAGTTTGGCAACTGGCGAATTGGGAAGAGTACGCATTGGTGACGTCAGGCTTCCTATCACAATGGCGCTGTCCGTACAATTTAAATTATATGTCTTCAGCAACGTTATTCAAGTAAACTGCAGATGTAATGTTCTTCATTGTAGCTATTAATGGTTAGTTTTTACGCTTTTAAATGCATTGGTCCAAAAAGATGCCTTTTGTTTCCCTTAAAAACATCTGGGTGAGAAGAATGGCAATAGCGATGATTACATCAGTGAAGAACGGAGAAGTTGAGGGAGGAGGCTGGTGTGGAAGAAAGCTTCAAGAAGAGGCTGGTGAGGAGTCGACTAAAGTGGGCTGAAAACGTGGAACGAATGGGAGGGGATGGCTAGAGAGGAGAGTGGATGCACCATAGTTTTATCTAAAGATACGTCCACCCGTCATTTGGACGGGTAAAGTTCGTTTTGGACAGGTTGAAATATGAATTTGGACGGGTTGAAATTTGAGGAGCAAAAAACTTATTCACTGTCACTGTTTCTAATGTCCATTATGATTTACAAATGTGTGTATACACGTATGTATTGATGTGTGTGTATATGTATATATATATATCCGTTTGCACTGGATGGTATGTGCACTGGACATTTTTGGACTGGTAAAAATGTTATCCTGCATAAAGGCTTGGGATGCACTCAGAGTGGAGGGGAGAAGAAAAAGGAAGATGTGGCTGAGATGGGAGGATTGGGGAAGAGATTTGGTGACACTGGGAAGGAGTGTGAAGTGAGAGGAAATAATAGGGGAATCAATGACGGAAGTATGAAAAAAGTCGATGACCAATATCAAGGCCCGCCATAGCCTAAAATACAGGGAGAAATAGGCGGATGACACAATATCCCCATGGGAGGGACCAACCCACCTTGTCCATGTGGAAGAGGGCCTGGAACTGGGGAATGAGGGCATTGCGAGGCTCGGTGAGGATCTTCATGAGCATGACCTCCGTGAGAGACTGGAAGGGCACGATGATGGGGAAACGACCTACGAACTCCGGGATCA
Source organism: Paraescarpia echinospica (assembly GCA_020002185.1). Lineage (NCBI taxonomy): Eukaryota > Metazoa > Annelida > Polychaeta > Sabellida > Siboglinidae > Paraescarpia > Paraescarpia echinospica. The sequence goes on from CM034541.1 coordinate 6,092,212, forward strand.
TACCAAAGTCAATCATATCACGTGCCTCCACCTGGTGACAGAAACAGAGAAGGTTTACTTTGTGTAGTTGTGATAAACCAATACTTCACAATTAGACACTTCTTCGAAACATCCCCGCTTATGCATGGTTGTAAAACTGGCTGACTATAAACCGACTGTAAAACCGGTTGACTGTAAAACAGACTGATTGTAAAAGTGCCCGACAATAAAACTGACTATAAATTTGGCTGAATATAAAACACACTGATAATAAAACTAACTGGTTGTAAAACACACTGATTATAAAACTGGTTGACTGTAACATTGACTGACTGTAAAACTGGTTGACTGTAAAACATACTGACTGTAAAACTGGTTGACTGTAAAACACTTACACACCGACTCTAAAACTGGTTGATTGTAAAATTGACCAACTGTAAAACACACTGTAAAACCACTTGACTGTAAAATTAGCCTATTATAAAACTGACTGATTGTAAAACTGGCTGACCATAAAACTCATTGACTGAACTCATCTGTGAATGGAGAATACTCTATTGACATCTTAAATCCACCCTATCTACCCATATAGAATGGGCAGACTTTATGTACAAATTATAAATACATAAATCAAAGAGTCAAATAATTACCAAAACAAATGTAACTAACAAAACAGACCATTTTCATACAGTATGTACAATCTGGATAGACAATGACTAAAACGAGAGCAAAACTGGACTTTTCCCACGTTTTTCCTCAGTTTCCTTCTTGTCAGCCTTTTAATATATCCAGAGAAATGGTACAAAGTTTGTCTTGGACTCACCGACACTAAAAAATGACACTATGAACAAAACACATTTAGTGTATCCTGCCATTATCCACCAAAACAATCCCTAAGTAAATGATGACAGTGTGTGACGTTTGAAAGTTTTTCCAGCATGTTTGCATGGGATTATTTGATAAAGTGACTGTTAAATGTGCTATAGCATTAGGTCTTTCATGAGATTGCAGTTAGTAGCCTCTAATCGCATGCATAGTCGCCCAGTGGCTATTTTGTAGAATGCACCTATATTTCAAAATCAGTTACCAGATTGGGATGAAACTGAGGGGTATCAGGTTTGGGTGGATTTTTATGAAAAGCGAGGTATGTTGTTTTCACACATTTTCCACGAGGTACATTAATTAATGTTTCTTGTGCTGAGAAAGTCACAAGAAAATCTATTGTTAAATGATCCATCCAGCACAGGATAGGTTATAATGGTCGTCCACGTAAAATCGATTGTGGTCTCATCCCTGCCGGAACAGAAATAAATGAATGTTAGAAAGTGTGACGGACCTGTTTGAGGAATCGGTCTTTTTCCTCCATGTCATCCTGGGCATCACTCGGCTCACTGAAGCTCTTTAGGTCGGCTTGGGTCGCCGCTCGCCGACCCTCCTTCTCATTCAGTATGGCCCCAAAACCCAGGTACTACAGACACACAAGCACAGGTCAACACACTCCTGGCTACACACAATATTTCACTGTTTTTGTTTACAGCAGATGTCTGTTTTTGATGCATAGAGGTAGGTTGTTAATTCCATTAACCATAGTCAGCCATGGTGGTAATTATTAGCAGGAGGTTAGCTAAATCAGTTGTATTGAATGATGGAACCACAATCTGACATCATAGTGCCACACGGTTAACAGTGACACAGTGGAACCTCCCTATTAAGGTCACCCTTGGGACTGGGCAAAAGTGACCTGATTAGCCAGGTGAAGATATCAGCGGGACTAATTTCCTATACTTCTTGTATCTGGCAACAATTTTGGACTATCCTACAGTGACCTTAATTGCGAGGTGGTTGTATTACTGAGGTGATCATAAAGCAAGCTTCGACTATGCTTCCCAGATGTCTACAAAGTGATGCAAACCTTTTCGTTCTTTCTCCGACTAACAATCTTATCAAGGCCGTTGAAAGCACCAGACGCCACAAACAGGATGTTGGTGGTGTCAACTGGAACGCTCTCCCCGCGAAGTTTACGTGAGCTGCGTTCTGGCACATTGACGATGGTACCCTCCAGCAGTTTCAGCATGCCCTGGTAGCAATCAACATGCACCAATTGAAAAGAAACATTTATGCTAATACTTTCATGCTTTATAAGTACGTTGTTTAAAGTTCCTTGGTTTAGCATTTTATTTGTCACATTTCAGATTTATTGTACAAAATATAACCTATGAAGTACTGACTACACACTGACAACACATTATAAAGGGTCATTCATAATTGTCAACATTATCTACTCATACAGAGTGTACAGAATGGGGGAAGGGGGATGAAGGCCCATACACCAATTATAAAAACATACAACAATCTTACATGATTCAAGAACAAGTGACATCTGTTTCTGCCAACATGGATTTGAACTATGCTATAAAAAGTGAGTGACTAAATGAGTATCCCTTACCTGTTGTACCCCCTCCCCCAATGATGTGACTCCTACCCCACTCCCAAGCAATCTCCCCACTCCCCCACTCCCACCTGTGCCACCCCTCACCCTCCACTCACTTCTACCTGTTGTACCCCCACATGTAGATGTGGGACCTCCCCACCCCTACCTGTTGTACCCCCACCCCCACATAGATCTGATCTCCAACTTTCCTGTTGTACCCCTTCCACCACCCACAGATGCGGACTCCTACCCCTTTACCTGTTGTACCCTCACCCCCACATAGATGACCTCTACCTCTTACCTGTCATACTCCACTCACCCCTACATATAGATGTGGACTCCTATCCTCTCACCTTGCCATACCCCCCTCACCCCACCGAGATGCGAGACCTCTACCCCTTACCTGTCGTACCCACTCACCCCCTACGTAGATGTGACCTCTATCCCTTACCTGTTATACCCCTCACCCCCTACGTAGATGTGACCTCTACCCATTACCTGTTGTACTCCCTCACCCCCCACGTAGATGTGACCTCTACCCATTACCTGTTGTACCCCCTCACCCCCCACGTAGATGTGACCTCTATCCCTTACCTGTTATACCCCTCACCCCCTATGTAGATGTGACCTCTACCCATTACCTGTTGTACTCCCTCACCCCCCACGTAGATGTGACCTCTACCCCTTACCTGTTGCACACCCTCACCCCCCACGTCTCTCAGCTGGTGAATTCCTGGCACGCTGCCAATCTTGTCCACTTCATCCAAGAACACAATACCTGCAATACAAGGGCACATGGTTAATTCGCACTCCCGTTATCATAATACTCTAGTTATCATAATACTCTAGTTATCATAATACTCTAGTTATCATAATACTCTAGTAAACCAGTAAATTATTTTCATAATTTAGTCATTAATATTTTGCTGTGTATTTATATTTTATTTAACTGTCAACAAATGTGTTTATACTGTATATGTATATACTTATTTATAATAGTTGTATATACTTATTTATAATAGTTTCTCTGAGCTAAGGTCTGTCTAGTACAGTTTTATTTAATCCAGTTTTAGCAATTTTAGTAATTTTAGTAATTTTAGTAATTGTGGACATCCAAGAACAGTTTTACTCTGAAAATGAGTGTATAAATAACATAATATTATTAGAAATACTCATCCTCCAGATGGCGCTACATGTACTCAGACATAAGGGACGGTTTCCTGATGAATTCATACTCGCAACTGCTGCACAAAGACTATTCATTTACATATATCCCCAAGTTAATAGCCAGGCACTTGTTTATACAGCTGAGTAAACTGGAGCAACATGGAGTAAACAAAATCTCCCATGCTTCAAATTAGCAGCAAGGCTAGAGTGTTCAACTAGATAAAATTAATAGTGCAATTTCACAACAAAAACGATCAGAAAATAAACAGACCGTTTAGACAGGCACGCCACCTGGTGAGAACACCACGTACCCTGCTGCGCCTTCTCCACGTTGTAGTTTGCGTCCTGCAGAAGCTTCGCAATCACTGACTCTATGTCCTCCCCTACGTAGCCCGCCTGGGTCAGGGTTGTACAGTCGCAGATCGCAAACGGGACGTCGAGGCAATGAGCCAATGTCTGAGCCAACAGCGTCTTCCCTGAAACCAGTCAACAGGTGGCAGCACTATCATCAACATGCAAAATATTTTACTGCCTTACAGGGTCCATACGCAATGACAGATACCGAATTCAAGGCTATTTCAAGGATTTTCAAGGCTAATGAAAAGAAAATTCAAGGTTATTTAACGGAGAATGAACTAGCACCAAACCATTGACCATGACCTACTGCTGGTCAAGAAACGATGGAGTGACAACAGAACACTAGCAAATAACAGATCTGGGTGGAATGCTTTGACTGCCTCCGTACATCATCAGATGCATGAGTTGCTAAGTCTAAGTATGTAACAACCACACCCATAACAAGTTATTGGTCAAGGAAGATCAGTTTGAATGAACAGGAAGGTCTGCATCATAAAAAGGAATCCATGAGCAACTATTGTGCAATATTTGCAGATAAGCTGATTAGGCAGCAGAAGTGGTCCCCACCCAGTGGGGCTACTGATGAACTAAATAGCCAACAGCAGTGCCATGGATAATGCAAAATAAGCAGACATTAAATAAAGGCAACCAGGGTCTAGGGTGAACAAAAGCCAGAGGTAGAGCCTAATCAAGGCTTTTCAAGGCTGCAAGCCAGAATCCAATGATATCAAGGCCTTGAAATGGGATTGGTGTAATTCAATGTTTTCAAGGATTTCAAGGCCCCTGAGCCATAGCTTGTTATTTATTACATGTGTACGCTACATTTGGAAACCGACATCTAAAGAGAATATGTACGTACTGTATGCAAGATACAAAGATAAAATTTAAGTCAGCAGATGTCAGGTGAAGGTAAACACATGTTGATTAATTTGCTAATTAAAACTAATAATTAATTTTATGTTTTGGCACTCAAAAAAGATTTAATATAGATACAATAAAAACATTGTTTATAAAAAATACTAGGAAACAGTTATATACTAAAAACAAAACTATTTATTATTGTGTGGAACAAATAATTGTGACATTGCAGGATATATACCCAGTATACACATTAAAAAGTAATGTCCTTGTCAGACGTCAGTGCACATAGCATGCCTGTAATAGAACAATGCAAACTGGTAATTATGCGCCTTAACATTAGACTGCTTAAAATATTTCCAGTAAATTTGTGTGGCAGTTACTGCATTCCATTACCAAAGAATCGAGAATTGGAAGCAAGTTTTGTTGCAGGTAACAGCTAAAGTTCAACTGGTTGGCCCTAAATGTTGGCTTTCGCTAGCTACAGATGAAAATAATTTCTTTCGACGATTACAAAATATGTGCACCTTTTTTTATTAAATAGACCGTGCACATTACTTAAATTGTTCTCAAATTACATATCTGAAAATGAAAAGATTTGCGATGGGCTAAACAAGCAGAGGCAGCACCTTTAACTGATTAGACCTTGAATGCCCGAAAGCAGCCAGATGCCCAGTTCCTTGAGTGGCCGCAAATGGTCACTTTTTCTAACTTTGATAATGCGTGGAGGTGGCGCCATCGTCTGGATACTCATGTAACTCGTGTCACTGGATTCTTTAGTGTATCTGCCGTTCACTAGGGTAATTTTTGATATGGTTCTGTATTGGAAGTTTTTGAATGAGTGCTTGCTGTGTGAAAATATCAACTGACTAGAATACGTAGATTGGTAATGCAATCTATGTACACACACCCAGGCAGTGTATCACATGGTTAGTTTAAAAGTTGGTTAGTATATTTATTACCGTCTTGTTTGGAACTTGATTATCTTCAAGATAAGTACAACTTACAATTTTAGGAAACAAAGTACAACAAAGTTAAATGCCAAAAACTAGGTGCACTCGTGCCTTGGTGATTTAGTGTGTGCGCAGCAAGGTTTCAGAGCACGCTTCAAGAAATGACTTAAGGTCTAAAGAGTTAAGGCTGTTAAGTATTATGTATCAATCTAAAGGGTGTAAAGTACTATGTATCAGTCTAAAGGGTGTAAAGAACTATGTATCAGTCATACCGGAGCCAGTGGGACCCAGCATGAGGATGTTAGACTTCTCCAACTTCAGTTCATGCATCGTGGCATCGAGGATGTCGCTGGGTCGTCTACCAGTGTCCTCGGAGCCTGAGGCCTGCTGCTGGTGGGAGCTCGGCCCCAGCGTACTGCCGTGGCTGATGCCTGCGATCTGCAGCAACTCTACCAACACACATATGGTACAGTCAGGTGGTGGGCTACAGTGATGGGGTACAATGGTGTGTTACTAGCAACATACACACACGCGCTACTATCAAGTGATGGGGTACAGTGGTGTGTTACTAGCAACATACACACGCGTGCTACTATCAAGTGATGGGGTACAGTGGTGTGTTACTAGCAACATACACACATGCGTTACTATCAAGTGATGGGATACAATGTTGTGTTACTAGCAACATACACACACGCGTTACTATCAAGTGATGGGATACAATGTTGTGTTACTAGCAACATACACACACGCGCTACTATCAAGTGATGGGGTACAATGTTGTGTTACTAGCAACATACACACACGCGCTACTATCAAGTGATGGGGTACAATGTTGTGTTACTAGCAACATACACACACGCGTTACTATCAAGTGATGGGATACAATGTTGTGTTACTAGCAACATACACACACGTGTTACTATCAAGTGATGGGATACAGTGTTGTGTTACTAGCAACATACACACACGTGTTACTATCAAGTGATGGGGTACAATGTTGTGTTACTAGCAACATACACACATGCGCTACTATCAAGTGATGGGGTACAGTGGTGTGTTACTAGCAACATACACACACACACGTTACATCACCGTGATGGTTACAATGATCAGTTACAATGGTGGGTTACAGTGATGGTTACAGTGCTTTACAGTAATGTGTAATGGGTTACAATGAGTTATAGTAATGGATTACAGCATCGGGGATGTTGATGAAACAAACAGTATATACATATATACTTTATTAGTTCATATGACAGTTGATAAGGACTAATAATAGTAATAAAAAGGTAACTTCTTTTGTGCTTAAATCGCTGGAAACCAAGCGCAGAGATGCACCAATACAAATGGGTCTGTCAATTTCAGAAACGATACGTCATTGTCAACAGATAGATCTATATGCCAGGCTAAGTGGACGGATACACATGGTTATAAAGGTAAGTTTTTAAACGACGGCAAAATGATGTAACATTTTCAACTGATCTAAGACTACGAGGGAGCATATTCGAAATAGTAACAAGTGCATGCAGGCAATGCTGTGCATCAACAGCCAAACATGAATGGCAGTGATAGTTAGAGTACAAGAGAGGAGAACATTTAAACTGGTTCCACAGGTCAGTGTCATTCAAAGTTTCATGTAGGTGAAGGAAGTGAAATTAAATTGATTTTGCGTCAGTGTTTTGGGATGGCTCCTTAGCCACATTAGTAATATAACCATTATTTTCGGGATTCACTTGAGGGTCTATTTAAATCTGCAAAATTCAACTGCTAAAATCCCAGCCAGCCAGTTCACGTAGGATGGCCATTCTAATCTGCATATGAATAGGGTATGCCATTTGGGATTGACGTTCTATTTAAATACCTGCTGCGTTATGGAGCAGGTGAATGGATGACGGATTGTGTTACTCACCTAGTTTTTATGCTGACCTAGTTTTTCTACCAATCTAGCCACAGCACACTCCCCACGTACCAAAATTACACAATTAATTTCCACGTATTTTGGGAAATAAAAAATGCACATGAATCATAAGAAACGCACTGAAATGTATTTTAATTATTATGATAAATTTATTTATTTCTCACAAAATGATCTGTAAACCTTCATGTTGTAATCTAAGCCATATGTAAATTACCCCCTTTTCTATAATGATGGCATTTTTTTACCACTGAACTTTTAAACATTGACCATAAGTGGAAAAATCACAACAAAAGTCCCCTGATTTTAATGTTCTAATCCTTTTGGTAAAGTTAACTAATTAACTTATACTAGCCTTTCTGAGAAATTAATTAACTTAACTGAGTTAATTAAATTAAGTTAATCATGTCAGACATTTTATTCAAGAGAATTATTGAAGCCTAATGTCAAACAACAAGAACATTTCCGAGACAGAAACACGAGAAAAAAAAAAAAGTTTTGTTATCTAATTGACAATAAATGTCAGCAAACAAACATATAACTTAAACCACTAAACTGTTATTCACCAGTGAAAAACAAAGACAATTATTGCACTATTTTGTGTAATTTATTTGCAAGTACACATATATTTAAACAGTTTTTATTTTGGAAGATGAACATGCTACTCTCTGCATACACAAATGTCAATAAAATAGTTATATTGATATATAATTACTTTATAGGAAAACATTTGCTCTGACCCATTTTGCTGGCCATCCCTGTGATGCCTAACTGTAGTAATTTCAGGCCGATATTTTATTTAATAAATAAATAATAATTAATAAAAGCTGTGATAAATCCAACCTGCTGGTTTATCCACACCGTGCTGTTGTTAAGTCAAACATTTATCTATAAGAACTATTTAAAAAATTAAAACAATAACTTAAATGGTACCACTGTGTGAAATGCCTTATTTTCTTACAAAGACATTTTTATTTTAACAAAAGATGTCAGCTCTGTGCATAAAACCACGAAGCCTTAGTGGAAATCACTTAAACTAATGTTACCAGTTCCATTTCTCACAAGTAAATTAAGGATATCTTGGCATAAATGTCTTAAACTAATGTTACCAGGGACAGTCTTTTTTGTGAAGGGCAGTTTGTGTGCTTCGACGAAGTGTATTTCAGTGACACGGCTTGACGTTTTGCCCGCCACGGTTAAATCTTTGACGAGTGTGTTCTTCGTATTTTTCCGACCGGTGCCTATTTTGATGGAGCGACGGAGCAAGAAAAGGAAGAAAGCGGGATAGTTAAAGAAGAGAGACACATTGACAAGTAGGTGGGTTAAGTACTGTGTAGACACGCAGACATCAACCATGTACATACTACACTACAATGATTCATACGACAGCCATTCCTCGGTTATTAATATATATATTTACACATTGTTCTTAATACATGAATAAATGCGTTGAAGGTAACAAATGAATAAATGTGTCGAAGGTAACAAATGAATAAATGTGTTGAAGGTAACAAATGAATAAATCTGTTGAAGGTAACGAATGAATAAATGTATTGAACAAGATTTAACAAGATTGCCACCCAGGTAACAAATGAATAAATTTGTTGAAGGTAACGAATGAATAAATGTGTTGAAGGTAACATATGAATAAATGTGTTAATGTGTTGAAGGTAACAAATGAATAAATGTGTTGAAGGTAACAAATTAATAAATGTGTTGAAGGTATACTCATACGGCCCATCAATTTGTGTTTAGTAAGCCCGAGACAGTGTACACAATTTAAAAGTTGTGCCCGAGAAATGTTCAAATTGTAAACACAACGTTCAAATACTAAACAGCTGCTTTTGCCTGTAGCTGGCAATACCTTTGATGTCCCTATGTTCCACACACCAAACCACAAGTAGGCCAAAGTACAATTGATTCTGCAAACTCCAAGTTCATGCTAACAACAGGCTGATTCCATGTAAAAGAACACTCTCTGTACCTTGAAGAAATGGCCAGGTAAGCAAGTGGAGGGATGTTATGTTAGAAAGAAAGTGGTACTCAATCCTGGTAAAAAAAAAGACGTGTTTGCTATTTTCTTTGGAGTGTTTAATGCAGGATGTACAATTAGCAACCAATTTTTGAGTGTGAATCAGAATCTGCATGCACTTAAATGAACCTGAATGTACTGTTTAGTCTGTGAGATAATGTATACACCCACTGAAGCAGATAAGTAGATACTACAGTATATGTTGGAGAAACACATGACTAACACATGACTAACGCATTCATAAAGGTTTCACACATGCATGCATGCATTCACACATATGCACACAGAACACTATTACACAGCAGTTGCCCTTCTGGTGACAATATTTGTCACACTTCCCTTTCAACTCAACCATAAAATTTGTATGCTTCAAGTGAATGGTCAACAGTCATTATCAGAATGATGGCATGCTTGTGAGACCACTTGATGGTAGTGTGGATAGTTTTTACAACTCGCCGTCGAAACAACAAATCATTAAGTTTGAAATGTCATGGAAAGTGCAGAAGAACTTCTCAGACTACCAACTGGATAAACCTGTTTCATTATTATTGCATTGTCGGGGCTCGGGGGCTGCCTGACAAAAACAGTTTCCGTAATGATGAGTTAGGTCGTGGGTCAGTACTTCAAATGGATGCTTGTTTTGCAACATCCAATAAGTTACACTGTGTTGATTACTGCTGTCAAAGTGCATGCATGGCCAGAAAAGCCCAAGTGTTTACATCTGTAGAGGATCACCGTGAGAAAGACAGTGCCGGTGAATAGCCAATAATCATCCAACGAGCTTCTAAATTTACAACACGCAGCAGAAAACATTACATTACTAACAGTCAGTGACAATGTTAAATTATTGTATTCAAATAAAACAGCTTTGATAGTTTTCTATTGCAATTACAACAATTATAATAGGTCCTACTTATTTTATATTCTTCTAAGACATTTTTTAATTATATTCATAACTTTCAGAAACCATAACTATTTAATATAATTTAATGGTTCTATCTAACGTCATATAAATTTATTTATTTAATTATATAATTCTACACCTGTAAATTTTAATGTCTAGACGTGCATTAATGACATCAATATTTTTTCGCTGTAATTGCTTTTGACTAACAGATGCTGACGTAATAGGCAATAAGCCCAGAGCCAAGGCAGTCACCACCAGGCTGCAGGCAGTCAAAGTTGTAACATTGTACACATGCACAACATTGGATGACGTCATGTACTGATTACATAGAACTTCTAGTTGACTAAACATTTGTTGATCAATTGTAATGAATGAATGGTGACAGTTTCTTCAGGGCATCTCGAGCAGCATTATTTATCGATTTGGTAATTCATTAACGTGTATAATTTTCTGTAGTCGGATATTTTTATTCCCGTAATACGGCGGCAGTTTCCGTAATGCCGTAATCTGAGGTGAATTTCCATAATGATTAAGTAAAATCCATAATGGTAGGCAGCCCTGTAATGGCAGGCAGCCCTGTAATGGCAGGCAGCCCTGTAATGGCAGGCAGCCCTGTAATGGCAGGCAGCCCTGTAATGGCAGGCAGCCCTGTAATGGTAGGCAGCCCTGTAATGGCAGGCAGCCCTGTAATGGCAGGCAGCCCTGTAATGGCAGGCAGCCCTGTAATGGTAGGCAGCCCTGCATTGTAATAGGTTAGTGGCAAAAAGCAAACTAAACCCAAGGCACCAGTTCGTAAGCAAGAAGAATAACAGTATACATCATACGACAGAAACAAATAGGTAATATCACAGGTAATATCTTAACCATTTCAGGCCAGCAAACCCTGTCACCTTGTAACTACTACAGACGGCATTCCCTGGCAGTTATTAGAAATATTATCTATTTCACTTCAGTTGCTTTTTTTCATCAAGAAATAATAAGTTTTTGAATAGGAACACTTGGTATATTCTTGAACTAGAATGATCTACAGATAAGATCGTGCATTTTTTTGTGATCTGGTTACCACAATAACAGATAATTCAAAATTTACCGATGGTCCAGTGCTACCAGCATCGTCGATGTCATCATCAGAAATCCATCAAAAATATCGTCAATTTCAGCACTCGCATCATCACAATCTATCGTCGATACTTTCAGTGACAGGTCGGCGAAAACACACAGTATCGCCTTCCACAAACATGCTTTTGTCTAAGTCCGAATCGTCACTAAAACTGCCCATCAGACATTCAAAACATTGTCGTTAGCAGCGATGCTGCAAACAGCCTCTGTCATAATCATTGGTGAGCAGAAAAAATGAAAAAACTAGAATTTTTAATAGAACAGTATGACAACTTTGACGTAAATAGAAGCCCGAGTTATTTCCCTAGCACTCAATATGCAACAAGTGATGCCACCTAGTAAAACGACACGGGAGTTATATTGAATGCAAGCAAGCTCATACCTGAACCCGCTATTGTGGACAGCTAACCTCAGCCGTCACAGTACAGCTGCCCGCTATAGCAGGCTGCCGACCTGAAATGGTTAATCCTGGATTTCTACTCAAATGAATAACAAAATACAAACTACTTCTACAAAAAAATCCAGGATGGAAGTAGATATCCTGTGATATCTTTTCACTTCTGAAAGATGTGCTTTTACATAGTCTGGCCATTGTGTTGGTGCTTTACCAAGATTATTTATGCAACAGGAAGCATCCCAACACCAGCGAGTCAATCTGCAGATGTCAAACGCGTAATAAGAATTATCTGCAGCCGCAAGCAGAACAAGATTTCTACTTGGGTGGAAAGCAAGACACAATGTGCCATTCTGCAGTGTTGTGTGAGGTGTAAATGCGAATGGTCCTCAGCTTGAGAAATCCCGGCGCTCAGTGCAATGAAACAGTTGTGATTAGGAAATTATGTTTAACATCCAAATAATCATATTGCAAACAAATACAAGCTGTAATCATTTTTGTTGTCATAAAACATTTTTTTGGGTATTACAAAAAACTATGTTGTATAACGTGTTCTGCAACATCTCTGAAATGGAAATACAAAGTAAGAACAGAAGACCTTCATCAACATTTTACATTACTCGTTCAATTATAAAATTAATATTCTACCTTCAAAATACAAAACAACACCCGCAATTTCAAGCTATCATTTTGCATGTATACAACACTTGTATCATCTGATAAAAACTTGACTTGTCTAATTTACTAGGCCATGGTTCGCATTCCTCCAAAGGAATGTAGCAGCTTACAGCAGCTGATCAAAATAATTGTCCATGCATGAAAACTGAATAAATTCACTAAACTTCTGTGCAGATCGGGGGATGACTAAGTATTGATACATCTGGGAGCCTATTTAATATTTACAATCTAAAGCACATGTCTCATTTATTTTTTATAGGTTTTTATTTTGTAAACACCACTTAATCTATTTTTAGAGATACATGGTGTAAAAAAATAAATTTTATTTAATTTGATTGCTACATCTGATAAAGTCAACCAACAAGCATGTCACTTGGGCAAATGATACCATCTTGTTACAAAAGGAAAAAGTCTGTACAGCTAAGTTAATTTACGAATATGATAACAAGATATGTTTTAAATAAACTTAACTATCCTGAAGAATGTTCTGTAATTTTGGAAGCATACAAACTATAAAATTTAGCAATTATTTGTGATCAGAGTTTTAGGTGAAACCATAACGAATCAGTGTGAATGTCAACATGACATAAACTTGTGGAATTTATCAAGCCGAGGATCATCGAACCAGAACCTAGTTACCATGGAAACACACCTGTTAGGCTGCCATAATTCTTGTTACCTGGCAACAATAAATAAGACACCGTAAAACAAAAATAGTCACTACAGTTAGTCACATAAAGCCAAGTAAAACACCCATCAGTGTTAGGACAGAGGGGCAGGCAACATTTAGTTAAGGGTAGCCACTACCCAAAAACGGCCATAGGCCATATCTCTGTTAGTACTGAACATATCTTAGCCAAATTTGGAGTACTAATTAGTTAAATGAATAGTACATGATATGTGGAATGTGGGCTCATTTGCTTGTGCAATAAGGTAGTTTTGGGCAAGGAAGTTTGACTGCAACGACTGTTGTGAGATGGGACTTTAGGTTTTTAGCTTTTTTCATGACGTCTTAAAAAATGCTCAAACCTGAACAACAATCACTGAAGTAGGATATCCTTGCCCAAAACCACCTTATTGCACAAAGGAGTATTCTAGCTAATGATTCTTGACAGTTGCATGATCACACATACAGTTGTTAGCTCAGAATAATTTTCAAGGACGTGAAAATCCATTTCATTTGAAACGTTCATTGCCATGGTAATACACAACCAAACGTGCCCATATTTCACACATCATATACCATTCATTGTTCTAATCAGTGCTCCAAATCTTGTTATGATATGTTCAGTATTAATAGAGATATGGCATATTGGTTATATGGGCATTTTCGAGTAGTAGCTACCCTTAATGACTTGCATGATCAATTCTAAAATTTGTTAGGGCTCCTAAAAATTAAAATATCTCAAGACCAGGCTGAAATACTGAGAGGATACGAATGATTAAATGCAACACTACTGCAAATTAACAACAGGCTATTCCTCAAGTGCACTAGTCCCTCAAGGCTACCTTAGTAAAAATGTGAAAAGTCATTCAATTTCAAACTAGAGAAGGGTTTTGGAAGGGAAGAAACAAGACAGAAAGAAACAAGACAAAATAAAATAAAAAAGACGAAAGAAATAAGACATAAGAAACAAGATTAAAGAAACATGCAAAAAACAAGACAAAAGAAACAAGATGAAAGAAACGGCAATCAATGTTTATTGTACCTCGACTGCTGAATGACTGATTCTGGAGAACCTTCGCGTTGTCTGCGACCGTCACATCGTGGGGGCGGTTGTTGGTGGTGACACTCTGTGCCAGGTTTGTGTAAATGCGCTTGTAGTGGTTGTAAACGGCAACAGCCAAGACACGTTTCGCATAGTCCTGACCGATGACATAGCGGTCTAGATAGTCGTAGATCTGAACACAGGGGTAATATGTGGTCAACAACAAAACTTTGCCGTCACGATTACATGTTACTACTAGTTACTGGCTTACACCCATCGCGGAACAACAGAGCAGTGGCTGGCACCATCTGAAGAGTTTGTAAATTGATGTACAATTCTAGACAAACCCACCAAACACGGTGTATATTTCACACATTTAATGTTAAGTTGATTAGAATATCTAGAACCACCTCATGCCGAATTCAATTATCTTTAAAATATGCACAACTTGCAATGTCAGGAAATGTGTTTTTATATAAAAAAAGTGACATGTCAAAAACCAGGTGCATCAGGGCTGTAGCCAGAGACCCGTCTGCCCGTCTTCAAGACTGGCAGATGATTGACCAAGACTGGTAATTACAACTGATAAGACTGGTGGAATATAGAGGGGGTCAGCTGGTCACTAGATTAACTAATAGTTCCAAGTCTAAGACCCACATTAACCTTTACAGACCTGGATTTTTTTTTGAAATGTTGATGCATATTTTAAAAGCATGTGGTTTCATTACTACTAAGACTTTCCCCACATATCTATACATGTTTAGAAAGGTAGCATCCTGGAGAATTCATTTATGGAGACAACAAGTAATTCTGAAGATATGTAATATCATAATTTATTCAAAATGGCCACCAAATATTATTAGTAATATCATAACAAGGAACTTTGCATGTAATAAAATGAAAACTACTAGTCACAGACGAATTAGGATTGCATATTTAGAAAGAACATTCATTTCTACACAAAGTGGCTAAATATGAATGAAATCAGAACATTATTTGACATTTTATAGAGATTTCATTGGAAAGTGTAAAATGTTACGATTTCTATATTTACACCTTTGCCAGCCTAACTGCCAAAATAAAACTACTAGTCATGTACACTCTTGCTAGCCCAACTGTCAAAAAACTACTAGCCACAAATAAATGATGATAGCATATTTAGAAAGAACACACATATTTACAAAGTATCAAAACATGAATGAAATCAGTCCATTATTTGACATTTCATTTGCAAACTGAATCCGGCGCTTCGTCGTCACTATCTGTATGTTCACTCATGAGCGACATTACATCATTGTCACTAGGACAGTCGTCACCATCGCAACATTTCTCACTATCGCTCATGTTGTCGATAATCCGTAAGACTTTGTTCGGAACAATGATCAAGTGCGATTGCAGCACCATAGTTGCCAGCTCTGGCTAGATATATTTTTTCAACAGTGGCACTAAAATATCTTTTGTAACTCTAAAATTCAACATTTCACGACGCTGTTTACAACATACAATACTTAGTCTATTCCTCTATTGCTCAATACCCGTATCCCCCTCTACGCAGTAATAGAAAAAGCGCACCTGACGACATGTGACCACCCCTATGCCGTCGAGCGATATATCGCTCAACCGGTCTGTAAAGGTTAATGACTATCATTGGCACAACTGGTAGTGAAACAAAACAAATAGATCAATTAATGAAAAAAAATGGCTCAAATGACACTGGTTTGTCATTGAAAAAACTAAACTGGTCAATAATGGCTGACTGACGTGAATGGGCTCCATGCAAACTGCTCGTGCACTAAATGGTACAATTTTGCTTAATTCAAGGCTGGGAAAAAATGAGTGTGGCTAAGGGCCTGAGGTGCACCCACATCTTGATGAGTTTATGTGACTCGGAGCGCATTTCATTATAATGAGGTGGGCTCTAAGGGCTACAAAATTAATACAAGCACATGAGTTCTAAGTGTCCGGCGGTACCTTTCTTGGCGGTGGTGGTGGTTTTCGTCTCTGGTCTTGTCGTTCATCCTTGAGATTTTCCTTGACGCCACGTTTCGCCTCTCCATCAGGGATTACCACGAAGAAGTGGTTACATTTCTCGCACTTGACAAACCGCGTCGCTACAACAACACTGCCATCTGGTGGGTTTGCACAAAACTAAACAGAGCAGCAAATAGCACCTCAGAGAAGACAGAAGGGACTTTGTCATCTCAACAAGTCAAACTTATACACCTAATAATATCATAATACATTATGTATAATACGGTGCATTAAATTTGATTTTCCACATTACAAAAACAGTGTAAACTATTTTAAGTTAGGTCAACATGATAACTTTTTATTCAATGGCACTGGCATGATGCTAATATTATAAGGTTCAAAGCATAACAGAACTAAAATATAATGTAGTTAATCCTGGTAACGCTAATCTTTTAGAAGTGAAAGATAAAAGTAAAACGTACACATTAATATAAAATATACTAAAAGTAAAAAATACTTGTATGTACATGCTTTATATACACCATTGCAAACATATCAAATAAATGTGTTATTATTATTTTTAAATACTGAATGCTATAAATCAAATGCTAAGATGTTTGTCACTAAGTAGTTTTGGCAAGATTCATAAGTTTTTAACCATTTGCTTCCTGGTGGCTTCTATAGAAACTTTAAAAGATGAGTCACCTGCTTGCCAAACTTTCTCACAAAGGACACGGGCCTGGCAAGTAAATGGATTGTGTAAACCACCAGTAATGGGACAAAGTAGCACTAACCAGTCTTTATTTTTGTAAGAAACCACAAATACATTGAAATTGCATAAAATAGTGTACTCTTAGAATAAATAATGCAAAATCAAATTGAAGGCCTTAATATAAAGTATGTTGTGAACACCATGCAGAGATTTGAACTGGGAATCTTGCCAGAGTTGTGCTTTTGTCTGCCTCTAACACGCTTGAGGTCACAGTGACACTGTCAAAGTATGTTATATATATACAGTAACCATTGTACATTCAAAAAAACTACTACCAGTCTTGGAACTGGATCTAGAACATCTTTATTTGACAGACAACGTAACAAGTACAAAACATGTAAAAGCATTTTCATAAAAAAGAAACTTCTGTCGGGAGACTCTCACTAAGGCTTACAAATGTGCCGCTGACGTGACGGCCACCCACCCACTATTAACTGTAACTAAAATTTCCTCCTGCTCCCAACGTGGTGTACAAACCACATATTAAGTTAAAGATATACAAGCTGCTTAAATAGATCCAAAGACAGTAAGTGATCGTGTCTGTTGGTAGCAGTTTGTGTCCGTGCAAGTATCTTTGTAAAGTGCTAGTAAGTATTTGTTGGTGTATGTAGAGAAATCATAGAAGCTATATGTGCATATTTTGTCCAAAATACAGGGTGGCATTTTTCTAAGTAAAGTTGGTAGGTGGTATCTAATACATTTTCTGGCTCTCGAAGTATGACTGTATGGAATATGTTTATGTACAAATTTATGAAAATCAAACACTGATGAGTGAAGATGTCTTCCAGTTTTAGTAGATTTAGAGATTTCATTATAGGTTCGGTGTGCGAGTTATATTTACTGCAGGAAATTATTTGGATTGCCCTTTTCTGCAATTTAGAAAGTCTACTAGTATCAAAACCCAATAAAATACACGATAAAATGCTGCAGTTGAGGTGTGGCAAAAATAAATTAATTCTACATAGTCTTTAATGTATATCCAGGTGGAGTGTTTAGTTTATTCATAATTCCCAGGGTTCGTGATATTTTATTGATATTTTGTTAATGTGTGGAGTCCAGTCTAACGTTTCTTGAATGGTAGTGCCTAGAAAGTTGAATGTGTGTACACACTCTTTTGATTGACCATGTATTTTTAACGATAATTTTATACCGGAGGTTTTATGCTGTGGAAAATGAAACAGCATATATTTAATTTTACTTGTATTTAGAGAGAGCTTGTTTACATATAACCATTCACTAATATGTTTTAGTTCATTGTTAATGTTATCAGTCAAAACATTATAGTTTTGTATATTAGAATTGCAATTGAAAGAACAGAGTGGTCCGACGAGGGTGGTATCATCAGCGTACAATATGGCCTTGAATTTATTGGTAGCAAGATGAATATAATTTGTCTATAGTATCAAAAGCTTTTGACAGATCCAAAAAAATTGCAAAGGGAGTTTGTTATCTAAGTTTTGAAGAATAGTGTCAGTTAGTTCGAGCGTAGCCATTTCCATTGAATGTAATTTCCTAAACCTGTACTGACTTTATACCATTTTTTCAGACTTTGAAAATTGAGGGGAGTAATGAATTTGGTCTGTAATTGTTGAGCAAGGTGTTAACATTCGCCTCCATGTCGTTCGGTCGTACACTTCCTCCCCCGACAGTCCCTTCTCCCTGAGATCTGTCCTCACACTGTCTAGCCACCTCCTCTTTGGCCTTCCTCTCCTCCTCTTCCCTTGCACTTCCATTCCCATCGCTCTCCTTCCTACATAATCCTCCTCTCTTCTCATCACGTGTCCATACCATCTCAACCTACTTTCTTGGACTTTCTTCGAAATTTCCCCCACTTTCGTTGTCCCTCTGATTCTTTCGTTTCTTATCTTGACAAGCTTTGTGACTCCGCACATCCATCGTAGCATTCGCATTTCTGTGACATCCAACTTCTTTTCCTGTGTCTTCTTTGCCACTCATGTCTCCGACCAGTACATCAGTGCTGGTCTTACCACTGTCCTGTACACTTTTCCCTTGATCTTCACGTTCATTCTTCTGTCACACAGCACTCCAGATACTCTCTTCCAGTTCTTCCACCCGCTCTGCACTCTATGAGTGACTTCCGCATCCAATTCTCCATCATCCACCAATGTCGATCCTAGATATTTGAATGTCTTCACTCTCTTCACTGTCTCGCCCTGTAACCGGATCTCTAGGTCATTGTTTTCGTTGCACCTCAGGTATTCCGTCTTCTTCCTACTAATCTTTAGTCCTCGCTCTTCCATTGCACGTCTCAATTCCTCGAGCTTCCGTTCCACCTCCTCTCTTCTGGTACTGCACAGCACGATGTCATCTGCAAACAGCATACACCAGGGGGGCTGTTCTTTGATGCCCCGGCCCAACACATCCATAATCAAGTCAAACAGGTAAGGACTCAGTGAGGACCCCTGGTGCAGCCCCACTCTAACGGTGGTCTTGCCTGTCAGTCCTACACTGCTCTTGACTTGCGTCCTTGCGTCTTCATATGTGTCTTTTACAAGACGTACATACTTTCAGGCACACCCTGCTCCCGCATACACCTCCAAACCTCCTGTCGTGGCACTCTATCGTATGCCTTCTCTAAATCAATGAAGACCATGTGCAGTTCCTTCTGCATCTCCCGGTGTTTCTCCATCAACTGCCTTGCTGCAAATATGGCGTCCGTTGTTCCTCTGCCCGGCATAAAACCGAACTGCTCCTCACCTATGCTTGTCTCTTCCCTCAGCCTTCTGTCAATTACCCTTTCCCAAACCTTCATGGTGTGCGACATCAACTTGATGCCTCTGTAATTGCCACAATCCTGGATGTCTCCCTTCTCCTTGAAGATAGGCACGATGACACTGCCTCTCCATTCCTCTGGCATTTTCTCTTGTACGTATATCTTCTGCATCAGATCCCACAGCATATCGACCCCCTCTTCTCCCAAACTCTTCCAGACCTCCACTGGAATTCCGTCTGGTCCCATCGCCTTCCCAGTTTTCATTCTTTTCAGTGCCACCTCTACTTCCTCCCTGATAATTCCTGGTGTTAAGCCTTCATTTGGCACTCCATCGTAAAAGACTGCCCTCGGGTTCTCTACGTTTAGCAGATTATCAAAATATCCTTTCCACCGATCCTTGATCTTATCCTGTTCCCATAGAACCACTCCTTGTCCATCCTTTATCTGTCTTATCTGCATGAAATCTTTGGTAGATTTGTCGCGAGCCTTTGCTATTCTATATATCTTTCTTTCTCCCTCCGGTGTTCCCAGCTCCCCGTACACTTCGTCCATTGCCTGTGTCTTTGATCTTGCTACTTCTTTCTTTGCCTCTTTGTTTGCCTGCCGATAGCTGTCTCTGTCTTCATGGTTTCCTGACGTTTCCCACTTCTTCTTAGCCTCTTTCTTAGCTCTTATCGCATCCTTCACCTCATCATTCCACCACCATGTCTCCTTGTCCCCAGGGGGTCTCTTTCCTGTTGACATGCCCAGCATCTCCTTTCCCGCTCTCAATATCACCTTGCTGTTCTCCTCCCACCATTCCTGCATGTTTTCCAACAATCTCCTTTCCTCCAACACTTTCTCCCTAAACTGCATCTTTAGGTCCTCTTCTTTCAATCTCCACCACTTCATCTTCGGTGTCACTTGCTCTGGTCTTCTTTTCTTACTACACTTAATCTCCCAGTCCATCACCAGTACTTTGTGTTGTGCCGCCACACTTTCCCCGTTTATGACCTTGCAGTTCTTAGCTTCTTTCAGATGGGATCTTCTACACATTAGGAAGTCTATTTGACTTTCTCTTCCTCCACTCCTGTAGGTCACCAACTGGCTCGCTCTCTTCTCAAAGAAAGTATTCCCTATCGCCAAATCAAATGCCATCACAAAGCCTACTACCCTTTCGCCTTCCTCGTTCATCTCTCCCACTCCCCAGCCACCGTGTATCCTCTCAATCTCATCTCTACTCATTCCCACGTGACCGTTTAGGTCTCCGCCTACAATCACCCTTTCTCCCTCTGGTATCGACCTGAGCTTTTGATCCATCTGTCTCCAGAAGGTTTCCTTCTCCTCCTCTTCACAGCCCACTTGGGGGACGTACGCGCATATGATGTTAACCACCGTCTCACCTAAGCCCAGCTTGACACTCATCAATCGATCGTTCCTTCTGCTCACACTCACTAGGCTATCCTTAAGTTCTTTGTGTAGCACTATCCCCACCCCATTTCGCCCTCGCTCATCTGCTCCACTATATAGCAACTTGCAGTTTCCTCCCAACTCTCTCGCTTTGTCCCCCTTCCACCGAGTCTCCTGCACACACAGCACTCCCACCCTCCTCCTCTCCATCAGATCCGCCAACTCCCTTCCTCGTCCAGTCATTGTCACCACATTCAACGTCCCCACTCTCATCCGGACTAACCTCTTTAACCGGGACCGCCCAAGGCCCGGTAGCCCTTGTCCACTTTTCACAGAGGTCAGGCGAGTCCTCTGCGCGTCGCTTACAGGGTACGCCCTAACTGCATCCGAGGCTCGCTGAATCATCATCATCATTTTGGATTTGGCATGATTTTTTGTGGCCGGATGCCCTTCCTGACGCCAACCACAGTTATAGGCGGTGGGCCTAGCCTTTGGTTCCAATGAACCACAACCTGTAAGGCAACAGGTGGTTTGTAATCAGAGTTTCCTTCTCCTAGACCGACTGCCCTCCAAGGCTAACGGGTTCGGTCTACCCGGGTTTGGAATCAGAGTTCCTTCTCCTAGACCCTCTGCCTTACCAGGCTATCGAACTGGGTCTACCCTGCACTTCTTTTTGGGTCAAATTCCTTGATGATATTTATTACAGTATCTTCAGTTACTTGTTTGAAATTAAATGTTGAAAGAGACCGGTTTTGTAAATAACTAAGAAATTGTTTTTGTGAGTTTGCATGGGGAATTGTTCGTGCCAGTTTAGTACCAATATTTACAACGAACTCCTTGAACTCGTTTACAATCTGCTTGATGTTGGTAACCCGTAATCCATTTATATGAAAGTGATTTGGAAATTGAAATTGTGTATAGTTGTTATTTATAAGTTGTTTGATGGTGTCCCACGTTTTCCTAATATTTCATTCGAATTGATCAAATAGGTTTCCATAGTAGATCTTTTTGGCATTTCTGATGGTTTTATTTATAATATTTTTATATACACGAAGATTTACCGACATGGCATTGTAGCAGTGTCGTTTTGAGGAGTCTGTTTTAGTGTCAGATACAGTTTATCTTTATATTTAATAGACTTAATAATTCCAGCTGTTGTCCAGCTGGAATTGTTACGTTTATACTTGTTGTAACGGACTGTTTTAATTGGTAAGTGAATTTTGTATAGCTGAGTAAGTATGTCTTTAAGTATTTCATAATTAATATTTGGATCAGCAGAAAGATCTTGATTTAGATTCCCCATAATACATAACTGACTTACAGCCAAGTTACAGATTCACAGTAATTTAAGATAGACTTTTCATTTTTTGTCCAAATTTTCACACATTTGGGGGTACTTTGTTTAGATTGTAAATTGTAATATGAAATATGGTAGATGACCTGATATACTACTCATAAGTATACCTGCTGTACAAACTCTAGTGGCATCTGAGATCTTACAATATATCTGATCGACAAGTGTAGTTATTTAGATAAAAACGGGTCGTTACAGTGATCTTTGGGTAAAAACCATTTGTACAGAATAAATTTTCCTCAATCTGTTGTCAATCCCCAATATAACTTAAAATTATAGTAAAAAGGACAACTAAATATTCTAAGATGTTTTTGGTAATAGCCCTACCAGAACTAATATGCAAAAATATAAAAATGTGTATATTATATGTTTAAAAATACATATATATAACATATAAATATTTAGTAAAACAAAATTTAATGTTGGTTTTAATTTTAGAGGAGTGCAATCGCGCATGCGCACCATCACACACCTAATTTAATTTTCTATTTTGGGAACACTCCTAAAATGTGAAGAAATTTTTTTCCTCAATTGATTTCTCAGTTGTCCACATTGGTTCAGGTACACAAATACTTCAAAAACAGTTTCAAACTGAAGATTAATACAATGTTCAGTATCAGCTCTCCCAAGTTAACAATCTGCCATCGAAAATAGTGTAAAACTAAGAGAAAATACAATTATCAATCAATCAATCATCTTTCAACAATTCATAAAACATAAAAATCATACTTACACACGAAGGTATCGACGTGGGTGCAGGCTTCCCCGCATTTCGGACACCACCACTGTGTACCGCCTCCTTTTTTGTCCCCCACCTTCCCATCGCCGCTGCCTTTCCCTGGGTTTGAAACCCCGTCTGATCCCGACTTGCTAGCCCCAGATGAGTTGCCATTCCTTCCTGCCACGATGTCAATGTCCTTCACTGTGATTGGCGGTCGTGACGACGGCGGAAATGGGGGCGTGTCCTTTGTATTGTCGGTACACATTGTTCGCATATGTGTTGTCGTGACAACCGACAGACAGACATAGCCATTACCATGGTGATAGATGCAGCGTCTATGTAGTAGAGATGACACACCTACAAAAGTCACATCACTGACATGAGAGACATTGAATGTTTTATTCTGTGGAATGAAGTCAGTGAAACCTGCTTACAAAAACCTGTTTACAATGGACACTTTTGAAAGTCCCAGATGACTCTTTGCATTGTCTACTACCTCTCCATAGAGGTAACCTGGCGATAATGGACATATTGCACCGTCCCAACAATGGTCACCATGGACACATTTGACTGCAGCTGGTATTACTGCAGTGTTTCCCCTGGGTAAAATGATGGGCGACGTGGCAGGGATGGGCTACGCGAGCGCCATAGGTGTGAAGCGTTGCTAGGAGGGTCTGCCCGGAGATTTTTTAAACTAGCTTTAAAATGGTGCATTCTGAGGTATGTTTTAACCTTTACTCTTGAATATATAGGGAAGATATAAAACAAGACACTACTTATAAATGTAGTTATCATGATTGTTTCATCGTGTTGAGGTGTGGTTTCCATTTTACCACTGGTACTCAGTAGAGGTGTGGATTCCACTTGACCACTGGTACTTGGTTGTGGTTATGTTTTTCTTGCACTAACCCTTGGCCTTGTTACCTCGCTGACAGAGTCAGTAAAAAGGCAAGTTCTTATAAAGCGCAGGACTGCTCAAAGTGCTTTACACTTCACTCACTGGCAGACCTGTTCAGTCAAACACCATCTCGACTTCTCTAGGAAGCATCCTGGGGTATCACCTGAAGACTCTTTCATCATCACCTTTAAATGATTATAATATCATAAAATTTCATAATATTATGGTAAATAATTGGTGGTTTATATTCCAAAGATTATATTTTATTTGCTGCTAGCATGCTATGCAATTAATTAAACAGTAATTTCTGGAATGCCACAAAAGTACGTTTCTATTAATCGCAAGGATGTTTCTCAAATTGTGTCCTTTTTATAAAACAGTATAAGTTGCTTAGTATATCCAATTTCTGTGCAAACATATCATTGTCTAACTCAAGTTATTGATAACCCGTTAGTATACACGGTTTTGGGCAGTAGGCATCTTTTATGAGATGTGAACTTTGGTGGTTTATAAGTATATACTTCACTCAAATCAACTTTCCCAAAAGTTTGTTTGCACAACTTTGTCGGAATATATATTATATATCTTACAAATCACATTCCTTATTTTGCTATAGAAAAACGGCATATTAATTTAATAGACTTGTGGGCATTTGTGTCGAATCTGGACCCACCTTGATTTTGCCAAATCAAAACCCGCAAACCGGGTCGTAATTTGAGCTTCACGAGGGTCCGGATTCCATACGAGTGCCGACTAGTGAATAGGATGCATGGTTTTTATTTGGGCTTCAAAAGAGTCCGGATTTGACATAAGTGCTGACTAGTGACATAGTGCCATCAGCCTGCACAGTTTTCACTCGCACCACCGTCATAAACCAAAACGCAAGTTACCATTTGGGCGCCATTTTACAAGAATGTATAGATTTCTAGTACGTCGAAACTCCGCAAGGTGTCACCATTGGAGACACAGGGGATCCCACAGGAATATTCCGTGACTGGACAACTTACAAGTGACATATTTCATGTTGTCCAATAGAGTTAAATTATAACCGCTCTGAGCGACGTTAAGACGACTAAACAATGTTTCTACAAATGTGCGATGTTACAGGAATATAAGTGACTTTGTGGTGTCATTTTGTGCTGCTTGCTGATGCCGAATGTCACAAAAAAAAAAAAAATGGGCGTACGAAATAGCTACGAGGCGGCAATTTTGGCATATTTTGAACGAGGCAGCATAGAAAAATGGTGAGGCAGCTCGCCTCGCTTGTCATATACCAGGGGAAACACTGTACTGTAGAAGGGTATGCTTACATGATGTCATTGGCAGCAATATTGTTGAAATAATAAATGTTCACTTAGGAAAGCAGCAATTTTTTTTAAGATTGCTTTGTAATTTTGGAACAGCATTTTGTAATATAAATCTGTTCAAGATACATTGGGTCAAATCAATCAGTTGCTTCTGCAATTCATTTAGCCCATCACAAATAGGTTGCTATTTGTTATAACTTATATGCACAGTCAATTTACTGTAAGCACTGCTCCTAGACACTGGAAACTCTTAACCTTGTGCGTCCTTGCCACTTGTAACAGTGTTTTACGATCATTGTTTTTGAGGCGTTCATTACAAGGTTGTACTTTGCACTGTGCAATCTAAACCCTGTACAAGTTTATTCAACCCCCGAGATGTAGAAAATAAAGCATTGTTAAGATAACGTGAACTAGCTTAATTCTAAACCTGACATGACCTGGACCTATATTTTGACAGTCCTGCTGTGTAATTACCTAACCTAAGCCTAAGGCACTACTAAAGTCTAAACCTTACTTAACTGAAATAATACTGTATCAAAACAACAGTACTGCACACAATGATAATATCTTAGAGATATGTGTGTCTGCATAAGCAAACAATAGGCTACGACGCCTATGTTGTTCACTTGTTGGTCATTTCCATCTGTCAACAAGATTTTCCTCACGTCAACAAGAGTCACGGATATTGTAAATATACAATCTGAAAACGTACCCGATTTGTTTCCACTAGAAGCTTGTAGTATAAGTCTCTTCAGTACGTTACAACTGAGTCGCATTGACAAGGCCATGATGTAATGACGTAGTGTTTACGTCGATTGACGTAGACTCTCCGAAACCCTTGGCCTGGCCGGGGTCAATAGGCTTGGTCGACGACTACGTTGTAACCTACTTTCAGCAGGAAAATTAACCTCGGATGAAGCGAGAGGTCGTAATGAATTTAGGCTAGTTGTAGAGATGGAGAGCATGTGCTATGCCAGACATATCGGGTAGTGAGCCAACTGGTCGGCTTCAGAGCGTTCACGTTAAGTTTTCACCTACATCTCTACTACACAATCTGGCGTAATAACAAGTCGTAAACAAATGAGCATGCTCAAACGAAATGGGGATACATCGTTATAAATCAAGAAAAGTATCTTCTTAAATACATGGTAATGCAACCGTAATTCGATGATTTACTTAACGTTTCCACACGATGTTCTTGTTGCGTTATTTATTTAACAAATTTACAAACTAAATACAGCAAAAACAGACATTATTAATTTGTTTTCATAGCACGGTGCAGGGGGGGCAAATAACTTGTCCCCGATTGTTTTGATCTTCCTGTGTCGCAAGCTGAAATAATTCCCCTCCTTCCAATATGCAACTCGGTCCATAGTCAACTCGATCTAGGGAGACCAGGAATTAGAGTTTCAGGGCAAAACGCGATAAATGCCATTTTTGCCCAAACATGAACGAAACGTTTGCTATATGGTCACAGACTCCCACCAGGCTGCTAGAGAGTCTTTTCTCGTACGGCGGTCTGCTGGGAGTCCCCGACATAGTCCTGTGTATGACACAATGAAAATTACACGTGCTCAGTTTAAACATAATAAAAGAATGAAAAAGTCGAAGCCATTAAAGCCGAACGACTTGCTTCAAAACTAAGCAGAAACAACTTTAACAACTTCTGGAAAGATATAAAACAAATGAACAATGCCAAGTTGCCAAATCCTAGCAATGTTGGCAGTGCATGTGGTGCTGAAAACGTAAAGAATATGTGGCTTCATCAACAAGTCTCTGCTTAATTCTGTACCTAGCTCTCCAACGAATTCTAAAAAGATTGACATGTATTGCAGCAATATGCAATTTAATGATCTCCTGATTGTTGGTGTTAAAGAAATACAAGAAATAATTCAGGCTTACCTACAGATAAAGCTCCTGCATGGTTATGTGACTGTATAAGTAACGAGCATTTTAAGTATGCTAACAAAAAACGTCATGTTTATATGTCACTGCTATGCAGCAGCTTGCTAATCCATGGATGTTTACCTTACGCAATGATGGTCACAATAATAGCTCCAATAATTAAAAACAAAGCTGGTGATTTGTCTGATAACAACAACTATATAGGCCTTATACAGACCTATATGCTCTTGCCATAATTGCCAGTAAATTATTTGAATCTTTAATGTATCGGTTTGGTGTTGTATGTTGAACTCAACTCATTGACGATGAGAATATAATTATAGCTTACTACTTTATTGCGGTTGTAATAATTGACACCTACATGGTGTACGTAGCAGAAATACAAAACTACTGTTACAATCTGTAACCAAGGTATGTCTACACTTACAATGCATCGTGATCATATGTTCGTTGCATGGTTCTCTACAGTTACTTTAGCTAACTTCTTACACATTACACGCTATACTCTACGTACACAACTAAATACATTATCGCCGACACGAGTTGACTGGCCTTCGTTGTGTCCGCGGTCGATCTGCGGCTATCTGCTGCGCTCCGGAAAACGGACACAGTTTATGACGCGGTCCGGAGCATTCAGGGAATGCCCACCCATCACCATCCCGCACCATGCAACATTCTACCGCTCTACATTAATAACATCAAGACCTACCATTCCCTTCACAACGTGTGCCAACCAATTTGGATTTTAAAAAGCATCACTCAACTGAGATGGTCATATTTCTATTAAAAGAACTTTTTCGACACTACATAGCGAATGGCTCTTCAATGTATGTCACTATGTATGTCACTGTTGTATGTCTCCAAGACCTGCGGCCAAGTGAACCATAGCAAGCTATTCACTAAACTAACTGACCGTGGCTGTGTGTGTGTGTGTGTGTGTGTGTGTGTGTGTGTGTGTGTGTGTGTGTGTGTGTGTGTGTGTGTGTGTGTGTGTGTGTGTGTGTGTGTGTGTGTGTGTCTGTGTACATGTATGTGTGTGTGTGTGTATGTGTGTGTGTATGTATGTATGGATGGATGGATGGATGGATGGACGGATGGATGGATGGATGGATGGATGGATGGATGAATGTATGTATGTATGTATGTATGTATGTATGACATTGTATGTATGTATGTATGTATGCATGCATATGTATGCAAGCATATGTATGCATGCTTGTTCCTCTATGATGACTAGTGTTTGTATTACATCGGAATATCCCACGATAACTCATTTTGGCGCTCGTTTCGACCCAAAAGCTATCCTTGTAAACATGCTCTGAATGCATGGAAAGAGTCGGCCTGATGCGAGTATGGGTCATATCTGACGTCACATCTAGGCATCCCGAGAAGCGCGCCAAAAATATGCATATTCGAAAATGTCTGGATGTACAGCATTAAATGTGGAATTTCTAATTCATTGAATTTTTTTTGTGGCTTGGTGGACATAAAAATAGATAGCAGGATGTAATATAACATGAATTATGGCAATAATGTTTTTATTCCCTTTAAGGTCTATGGGGACACGTGCCCCCAGTCCCCTCTGGATCCGCCTATGAGTCCCCAATAATTTTGGATATAGGTTTAGCCCTCAATATCACCTAAGGCGGGTGCTTTGGATGTTTTATTGACCCTTTGAGCGAATTCAGGGCCGTGCAGTTAAAGTATTTTAATTGGTGGGTATCCGCGCCCACACCAGTAGTCACCTGGTTCTGAAGCCCATGACGACGTTATATAACGGATCTTCGTACAATCTTCTATGTAGGAACCATGTTTGTTAATTATCGTTAAGCTGTCAAGACATTTTTTTCCTCAAATAGTCGATGCCTACGGGTAATTGGTCGGCAAACAATAAAAGGATTTACCATTGAAATAGGTCGAGATGACTCTGTGGCGAGTTGGGTTTTAATTTTGTGAATTGATACTCACACGATGTTGCAACATTTCTGTAATATTTGACAGTAGTTACCAACAGCATTGACACACTAATTTATAATATTTACTATTACTATCAAGCTAAGTTGTATAAAAATAGATATATGGAGGACTGAAAAACGAAAAGACGCTGATTGGGAAAATATTTAGTTGGACTACAATTCTACGTGACACTGGCGATGTTTTCGTGGCTCGCCAATGCGAAGGTCGCGTTACGTCAGCTTGATGTGTCGAAACAGTTTAACAACATTGACAGGTGTCCTTGTAGTTGTCACTACACGGTGTTCATAAACATCCAACCACGCCAATAACACTTTAGTAACAATGAATTTTAACGATATTTTCAAATCTGTCTTTGGGTTCTCGGACGGATTATTTCGGCTACCCAGGTAAAGGAGTTCATGTATTTTTTGTTTTATGTTATCAATATCAAGACAAGTGGAGACTGAGTTTGAGCCTGAGGCTGAGGGAGGATTGAAGTAGACATGACTGAACATCTCAGGTCATCTGTATATTATTGTCAGTTATTAAAGTCTGAACTGTCTCTCGCTCTCTTGCGCACTCCCTCTCAAGCTCTGATTCTCTCTTGCGCGCTCTCTCTCTCTCCCCTCTCTCTAGTCTCTTAGTCTTACTAAGTTTATGTCTGTCTTTCGAAGTGTCTTTCGGGCTGCTCAAGAAGCCTTCTCTCAGTCTTGCAGTCTCTCTGTTTCTTCTCTCACCCCCTCACAGTCACACACAAGCACGCGCGCACACACACACAAACAACACAAGTCAACAGTAAATTGAGTAGTATTCAAAGAATGAGGGATATTAAAATAGCAAAAACACATGTATGTCACGAGTGAGGTGTTTACCTTTGCCTTGGCTTTGTTGGATTTTAACAACCTAAGCTTAGCCTTAAAGATGTGTTTCTATAAATATGACGCCACTGCGTCCGTTTTTGTGGTACACATGCTTATACCAACACCTGTCAACGCTACATGACAAAAAAATAACAACTTCAACTCAAACCTTACCTAATCCAGCCACCTTAAACGTTAAAACTAACTCGGCTTCTAAGGTTAACATAGGCCGGACTACCAGTAAGGCTAAACCCAACAACAACAAAATATATATACTTAAATTTTTGTTAGAGTGATACATTTCTTGCAAGAAAGGGACTTCAGTGTGTGTGTGTATATATATATATATATGGATATTTCCACTTAAAGGTCAGAATTATAATATATGACACATATAATTGGGGTAAAACATAACAACTACTAAACTGAACAAATTTAGAGCTTTGCATAAAAAGCTACCACAAATGTTATTTCTTTCTATAAGTTGATCTGGGATACTATAGACTGACCAGACAATGTATATTTAACATATTACCTTTGTGTATGATAATTAAAGCCTTCCTGAAATCTCTGATCAATGGTTATTATAGCAGGCAGATTGTTTGGTCTGGTTCCATATTTTTGTCGGCGAACAGCAAGAATATGTTCCAAATGCTGTACATAATTCTTATGACTTAAAATCCATTTTGGTTTCATCTCGGATAGCGGTAAAGTTCTGGTCTTGTTCGATTTAAGAATAAGATCATGGAACAGACAACCTCCCATTAACAAAATGTGTTATTGCCTCAAGGATATAAATGGGCAGTTTTATGTTAAATTAAATATAAATTTATTTAGCATTCTAGTTCGAGTTGTTTCCAGCACTCAGCAACATTCTATTAACTGACTAGTCTGTACATATTGTAGTTAGAATATTAGGGTCTTATGAGGTCTCATTCAACAAGTCAGCCTTTTTCAGAACATTATTGCCGAGCCGACCTTTCAATGCTATCACTGAGGCGCTTCAAGCATCACCTGACTTCTTTAATTTACTTTCAGAGGATCACTCGGTGATGATGATGATGATGATTATCCAAATTCACCGCCAGGTGTCTATGGTGAGTCACAAGAGGTGTATGATGATGATGATGATGATGAGATGCCGCGTCATTTCCACTTTGAAGCTACGGAGCCTGGTGAGATGTTCAGGCATTTTGAAGAAATGTTCCGGAGTTTCGATGAGCTTTTCCGAAGCATGGGTGTGGCACAGTTCTCAGCTCAACCAGGTGAGTGCGATTTAAATTTGCAGTGTTTAAAGGGACGTGGCTGTTCTGTTCCTATTAGTGGTAATTATTAGCAAGAAGTTTGCTGAATGAATTTGGTTTTGATTGTGGAATCCAGGGTGCAGACAAGGTTATAGCCTTGTCTGTCACTGACCGCTACCGTATGTTTATGATTAGGGGTGTTTGTATAAATTTTGCGGGAACAACATTCAAATTGTGAACACTGTTTTGGGCTAATTAACTTCTTATTAAATGCAGTTTGAGCGGAGGGGGCACAGCGGTTAGACTTGAGCTTCGGGTGCTCAATCAAGAGATACCAGGTTCAAATCCTCTTGTTGTGATTTCGAACCGTGGGCAAGTTGTTTCACTCTTGCTCCAATTCACTTAGCTGTATGAACGAGTACCAGGCTATAGACAGTGGAGGATATTTGTGTACAATAGTCTTTGTTCACTAACTGCAGCATGGCTGAATACTTGAAAATGGATTCCGACATCGCGCTGCATTTGGCTATTTTGATCGAGGTCGTTTCCCAAAATTTTTTTGTCTGATGTTGATGTCTGCCACATCAGTAATGTTGACAACGAACACGGAAATCATATTATCATCCAACTACGCTGTTTGTGTGACTTTGCAGCGATATGAAGTAGATATCCCGTCGGTAGCGCCTTCATTTTGCCGATATATACAGCCATCTTGTTGATCAAACACCTTCTGTATCTCGCTTGATTAGTTTATTATAGTGGTATTTCATTAGTATTATCACATTGCTACTGTTAAGGGAACACATACTCTTGAAAGAGTTTGTATCTTTTGTAATTTTGAGTGTTAATTTTGTACTGGCCATTTTGTAAATTACGAATTTTGTGTTCTCATGGTTGTTGATGTCGTCGATAAAATGAATTGTAATTCGAAAACTAACCATCAGAATTGGATGTTTTATTAGGACAGAATTAACACGTGTGGCTACATTTGCTTCACTGGACAGCGTATGATAGGTGCTGTGGTTGTTTGTGTATGATATGATGGAAGTTTACATGTATTTTTTGTTTATAAGTTTTGAACTTTGCTTCATGATCTGAAATTTAATTGATTGTAACACAACAATTTCAACAGCATATTTTATTCACACATTAATTTTTGTGTACAATGTAATTAATTTTATGTGATTCTAATTTTGATGCAAGCAGCACACAATATAATTCACAATTGGCTGTCATCTTCAAATTGTCTGCCCTCAGCAGGGTGTAAAATAAGAAGGCTGTATACCCAGGAAAGAGCTAAAGACTAAGCGAAATGAACCTTGTTTATTCATATATTGATTGATAAAATGAAGCTTAGATTTGTTTGTATGAGCAGAGCTTCAAGTCTCCCTATTGGGTGGGAGATCTCCCGAATTTTGACAGAATCTAGAAAATCTCCCGATCTCCCGAATTAGAATACAAATCTCCCGATTTTATTCGAAAACTTAAAAAACTGTACTGCCACTTGCAGATGTCGCCAGGTTTGCTAGAATCGGTTGGAAAGGCGACTCACCTTTACTACACCGTGTTGCAGAAGCAATAAAGTGACGATTGCATGGTGATCAGTCTTTTGTTTTTCTAACTTTTCATGTTTTGCACTATACATCTAAATTTTTTATGTCGTAGGTTTTGCTGGTATGTGTGTTCCCTTTTAAAAAAATACTGGTAAAATATCCCTATTGTGTTTTGATAATATAGGGAGATCTCCCTATTTTGGATTCATTCAGCTTTCCAAGCTGTAGTGTGTTCTTTTTCAAATAACATGCAAACAGAAATGTATTATAGGAGTTGTAGTGACTGTATTTAGACATTTCAACGATAATTCTCAGCTATCCAAAAGCACACAGTACACAAAGAATTAATTTTGTGTGTCCGAAAACATAGTGTTCAAACACATATAGTCATTTTGGACTGTGTGTATGTATGTATGTATGTATGTATGTATGTATGTATGTATGTATGTATTCGGACACTAAAATAATTTTATTTATTATCATTTTTTGGGTGTCTGAAAACATGTGTGTCTGAACACATACAGTCATGATAGTATTACACATGAAAGATAAGAAGTCCTGAAGAGTCCAGGCCCTAAGCCAGAAATAATTTTTCGTCTTGAATTAATCAAAAGTGCGTTTTAGTGCATGAATGACTTCCGAGAAAGTCATTCACACCAATCACATACATTATTGGTCTGTTTAGTTTTTTCAGTGACAAACCTATGTAATTTGAGCCATTTATTTAATTAATACTGATTCATTTGATTGGTCTTGGCCAGTCATCTGCCAGTCTTGAAGACAGGCAGACAGGTCTCTAGCTAAGCCCCTGACTGAAGGCTACTCAGACTACTTATGTATGTAATTACTATAAAAATATTATATATCATACTGCAATCACATGGGTATAGGAATTCACAAGCTGACTGTCAGTCAAATTGTGAACTGGTTGACCTGTTGGTGGTGCTTTAGCAGTTGCTGTACACATAATTGGCAGTTAATTCTCCTGATATTGGGATCCATGTACCATAACCTGACCTGTAAAATGAAAGTTTGTCCATCTAGTCACTAAACATGAGGCCGACATAGCCAAGCAATTTCACGCAGACATAAAAAGTTATGACAACATCCGTATCATTCTTATTGGTGCTTATTTTTTGCCTTGAGCTGCGTAGCAATTTGCCTGTGGTTATTGGTGTGTGAGAAGTCTAAGGATTAGGTAGGCGGGTTAGGTAGGCCACATTCTGTAAAAGCCTCTAGTGTTAATCATATTCAGGAATTCCAATGGGCCTTCCCTTCCTATCTCAGCTATTTATAGCTGTTTTCCCGTCTGCCAGTCGGGCTAGGGAACATCTGGTGTCAGTACTGGTCCCGGGACTTGGGAGTAAGGCTGTCTTCCTCAACACGCTCCGGTTAAGGATTCACAGGTAAGAGGGTTGTGGAAAATGTACAGGGACATTAGGATTATGGGTTGGCATTAGGATTATTGAACTGTGTACAAGGGTTGGCATTAGGATTATTGAACTGTGTACAAGATGGTGGGATTTATGTTGTCTAAAGTAAGAATAAGGACTTAAGTTCATTTGAAATGTATGTGTGTGTGTACAACTGTACCTACTTGTGTATGCGAGCATAGCCGTGCAAGCTTAATGTGCGTGCATGGGTGTTCGTGTGCTACGACTAATCTTTGGATATGTATTATTGGGACATTTGTTACTGCTAAATACTGAAATTTATTGCCATAGATAGATGTCAGTTAAATATTCTCCAGAGGTGTTGATCTGTCTGGACATGAAACTCGATGGTTTGGTTTTATAACAAGACTGATAAATCATAGTAACCTGTATTAAATTTAGTGATGTTATAGGATCTGTAATACTTTAAAAAAATAGTTAATATTTAATATAGTGCCGTATATAATAGATAAAATGATGATTATTTATTACTTTAATAAACCCGTGTTTGGTATGATCAAAGTCCACAGATAGACTCAAACACATGTCTACTATATCAGATCAGTGTCAGAGCAAGTGTGGTGAAATTAGCAGCAACATTTCTGCAAAGTACTATAGTTGTCGGTTGTGTGACCTTGGAACATTAGCAGCTTTACACACTGACCTATACTATAACATAGGTCAGTGGCTTCACACAGTAGCTGTTTATACAGCTGTTTAGTTACTCACTGAGACCGGTTGGAAAGTTGGAAGAAGGATGGTGACAATGCTGACATATATACTGATTAATGCATATCATGACTGTTTTGTGTGTAATAAATAATTGTATAATGGTTGTTGCTGGTTTAATTCTGCAGATTTCCCAGGCCTCATAATATTTCAGCAGCTTGTGATTTTTGGATATGTTTTAAAGATCTTCCAACATTATCCTGTAATCTCACAATTTTGTCGTGATGCACTAAATTGCTTGCAATGCCATCTTGTGAATAATCTGATCTATGTGGTTTTGTCACCTTTTGATGTGATTATTTTTGGAATTTTGTAATGTGATCAGATAGTATATTAGATTTATTTAAATACAATAAATATCTACATTTAATATAATGTAAAACTCATAAGTTAAAAAAGAACAATTTATCTGAAAAGAAAACCACAATTGAATTTTGACCTGTATTTTGGGATGGTTGGTAAAATCTTGTAAAAAATACATTTGTTTTTTTTCAAAATTGGTGGAATCTAAAAAATGAAGGCAAAACTGACAAAAATTCATAACAATAACTAACTAACTTCTGCACTTCGCGTAGGAGATCAGCCAGGGCTAGTTTTGTATGGCAAACAACCCTGGCTTGCGAGGATGGGTGGCATCAACTGAGAAAGTTTGTGTGACAGACTCTAGATAGCAGCAGGTTTCCCACTGGATGTGTTTAGACAGTGAAGTACCACACCATACACACACCATACAAACACTAAATAGAAACATCATATATAATGTTTCTGTTTAGAAACTATAAATCTCAGTGTGTTTCCTTCCTTCTGCCTGTCTGTCTGTTGTCATCATGGTTGTATCAATCGCATGGATGGTTGGATGTGGAGACACCATATTACATTCTGTATAATTACCATTTTATATAGATTTATTGCATTGCAATCGATAAATTACAATCGCTGAAACCAAATGTAATGTTATATCAAACATCCGGTATGAATACTTTGTGAAACTTTTTAGCATAAATATCACCTATATTGATTGACCTGTGCATTGTACGTGGGAAGGGGGAACCAATGTGTCTAACATTCTCTACGTAATATGTAATAACTAATACTATGCAGGTTAAGTATGATTGCTGTCCTGTGACATAACTATGATGCAGTTATTGAGCGTAAAATACTCAATGTACAACCACGTATGACCACTACAACCGGTCTGCAGCATCCCACCACTGTAATATCTTCAACTATTATAGCAATTAAGGGATCAAGGCTAATTAAGGTTTCAATATCAAAGGCCATAGAAATGCTGGGAACATTGTTAACAGTGCATTTACACAAACAGAAAACTAGTTATTTTGAGTTATTGAATTACTACATGTTCGCTGCAGCTGGTGAGACACACCTGAGGGCACTACTTGTTTATCTGGAAATATTTTCCATGCCATAATTGGTTACTGCAAACATTAAAATAATGGTTAATAAAAATAATTTTAAGTAAGACGGAAACTATGTAATGATGACTAGTGGTGTGTTTGTTTTGTTGTTTCATGAGTGGGTATTGCTAGCACTTGGTAAACCATACTAAGATATTGGAAAAATAAACAACATGCATCTGTCTATTGTTCGTTAGTCTGTGCATCCGTCTGTCTATCTGTCCGTTTGTCCGTCCATCTGTCTGTCCATCAGTCTGTCTGTCCATCCATCCATCTTGTCTGTCCGTCCGTCCATCTGTCCATCCGTTTGTCTGTGCTTAGCAGATGTATTGTATTTGACCGCTGCTATACTGTATATATATAACTATATATAAACTGTAACTATGGTACCTATCCGACCTTGTTAATGTGATGTCCATGACCTCATAGTGATCCCATGACCTCTCCGTAAGGTCTCAGGTATATCTCGTATCGGCTGACCGGGAATGCCAGTAGTGATAAAGGGTGATAGCTCTCTAGCCCTGCCTTCACGGCGCAGACCATCACTGCCTGAGTAACACAGCATTTACCACATATATATATATATATATATATATACATACACTGTGGAAACTCGCTGTTACGTGTCGTGATTTACTGTTTTTAGTCCTTTGGCCGAAGGTCCAAGGGACTATTGCCATCACTCTGCGTCAGCCGTCCTCCGTCCGCCATTAGCTGCCGTATCTCAGAAACCGTTCAGCAACTTTTTCTCTAATTTTGCATAGACATATCTTAGCGCACTGCCACTATGCACAAGAAATCTGTATCTGATTGAATCATTTTAAGAGCTCCCTAGGGCCTCCAAGGACCCCAAAACTGGCAAAAATGTAACATTTGGCCTATTTTTTTCAAAAACTGTTCAGCAACTTTTTTTCTAATTTTGCATAGATGTATCTATAGATCCTGCCACTATATACAAGAAATCTGTATTTGATTGAGTCATTCTAAGGGCACCTAAGTGGCCCCCAAAGTGCAAAAGTTTTATATTATCTAGTGATGTGGTTTTGAGAAGGGCCCTTGAGACCACCCCCAACAGTAGATTTTGTTTAATGTGCCTCAAAGTCAACACTATGACTAAACTTGACCCCTGTTAGACTGAACAGTTGCCTAACACTTTTTATATTCAAAACTATTGATTTTCTATAATTGCAAGTTGTGTTTATTTTGATGTTCAATTAATTATTATAAAATGGTGTGACTGTGGTGTCTATTGGTTAAAGATGTATTGTCTGTAGAAACCTGTAGGTGACAAACATAGAAAATTAATATTTTTATTCTGTCACCTGTACGTGACAAACATAGAAAATTAATATTCTGGACAACTATAGAGTGAAATATCCTACACTTTATTGATATCAAATGCATTCTACTGTTCTGTTTACACTTGCCATGCCTTGTGTAGACATGGTACTGTGTAAATCAATTGTATCAGTATAGACTAATAATTACAGATTCACAATATAGTTGACACCTGAAACAACCAACTGTCAACCATTAGAAGAGTTGACATAGTTCCGCTATACACTATATATGTAAATTTAACCAGCTGCCATGTCAAGTCCATTATAATTGTGACTAACAGTGTTCAAAATTATTCAGGTAAATAGCAAATAACAAAGGACATAAGTTTTCTCCTTGCCATACCTCTACACATGAGAAGAAGGCTGACACAGCCTGGCCCTCATTTATACATGATTTAGCATTTTTGTACATGTTGTATACAACTTTCAACACAATACCATTAATACCGCATGAAATTATCTTAGACCACAGGGAGGACCGGTCTACTAAATCAAATGCTTTCTTATAATCGATGAAGACACAATAAAGCCTTTTGAGTCGAGACAAATACAATTCAACCAATACCCCTATCTGAACACTGCCTGTTCTTCACCTATTACATTCGCTTTGTTTAGGTATGTGGTCAGTCTGGTGTTCTGAACAATCACTAAGGATTAATGAACACTTGTGCAGAATGTCACCCACTTGGCAGGTTTAATTGATCTATTCAGCAATGAGGACACTGCTTAGGCCTCACTCTGGACACTGTCACTCACAGTGTTGTGTATTGTCTTAGTTGGTGCATTGAGCTAATCTACTTGACCATGAATCAGTGGTCCCTCTGGTTGTGTATTACACCCAGCTGTGGAGCTAAGATTCTCTGCCTGCTATTGTTTGATGGAAGCTGTGACTAATCTGTAATTGGTCACTGGCAGTAGCTTGTGTCAACAGACAGCATTAAGCCACTAGACCCCTGTTAAACTGGACAGTTGCCTGTAGGTTTTAAACTGTGTCAAACAGTGAGTACCTTTTGCTCTCAGATAATCTGTCCTCTTAGTTTTACACATGAAGACATAATCTGGCATAACTTGATAAGTCTTTGTAGCAGTACATTTGTACTTCCAGTGTATCATTGCAACATAACATACATATTACATACTGTGTGCCACATTTGAATGTTGTGCATGTAATATTTCCATGCAATCCATTTGCATATATAATGTAAAACTTCAACAGCCGTTTTCTTCATTTTCACTTTTTGATCCCTACCATGTTCAATGCTCCATAACTTTGCCAATTTTTGTAGCAGTCATATTTTTTGAAACCGTGTAAAGCACCCTACCAAACCTTTACAAGGATGTAAGAAAACAATGTTACAATTTTTCCGACTCATTTGGTCAGCCGGGGTCACATGTAGACGTATTAGTCCAAAGGACTTCAGGGCCACTTGGCCCATTTTTACTTCATCACAGTTACTGTTGTTGCTCAATACAAGTATTTTTATTATTATTTTGCTGTTATTTTTCTCCCTAGTGAGCAGTAAATCCTGCCCTCAATGACATCAAGGATATGATGTTGTATTATACCTGTCAATTTTTGTTGTTGAAATCTGCGAGATTCATCAGTAGTTCAGCACGCTGTCTCGAAGTGGGGGGGAGGTGCTGTTGGAAATGAAAAAAAAAATCCAGGAGATTTGCCGTTATTCTGGGATTTCACGGGACATTTGGCAGGTGTATTGTAGTATTGTATCGTTGAAAAATGTGTACCCTATTTCAGAAACTTACCAGGTCTGCTCATGGATGTTAAACTCTAGGGAGATATTGTGGGATTCTTCACTTTGTACACAGGTGACATTCGTAAACGGTGGAATCAAATTTGTTTTCCAGACGAGCACCATGTGGCACCACCGCAGTCGAGAGGATCATTGCGTGACCGTATGCTGAAAGAGCCTGATACGCCACCTGGTGGAAGCAACAGGCAGATCTTTGATTTTGAAGAGAGTCCATCTGTAAGATCTCCTTCTCTTGTAAGTCACAATTTTATTAATTATCTGCCATTGTTGATAGATTATAATTTTATGGATCTGCCACTTTTTTGGGTTGAAAATTGAAATTCTGTATTTATTTGTATTATTTTAATTGGTTAAACGGCCTATCGGATTCCTATTTAGATTTAGTGTTGCTTTTTATCAGACTACAACATTAAGCCACCTCAAAGAAGATCCTGTTAGGTTTCACTGGAAATTACAAAAGATATACATACCAAAATTAATCACCAGATTTCACCAGAAATCTACCTAGAATAAAATATATTCATGCTTTACCTGCTATAAGTTTATCATTAGATTTTATTTGTATCATACAAGAATATTCACAGCTGCTTTTTCCTTTACAAGGTAATCCAGTTTTTTAATGCGAAATAATTTCTGACATGACAACAAGGGATTGCTCTTACCACAGAATTGTTTCACTTTGAATTATGAACTGTTTCACTTTCAGTTTGGCCGACTGTGGGGAGCACCATCTTCCATCCCACAGTTTCCCTTGCCAAAGGAAAAAGTGGACAAAGGTACCTTATGTGACATAAGTTCTGTGATACGACCATGCTCCCTACCACAGTTCAAGTCCCCTCTAGTTCTTGAAGTGTCTACATGACATACGTTTTGTGATACGACCATGCTTTCTACCACTGTTCAAGTCCCCTCTAGTTCTTGAAGTGTCTACATGACATACGTTCTGTGATACGACCATGCTCCCTACCACAGTTCAAGTCCCCTCTAGTTCTTGAAGTGTTTACATGACATACGTTTTGTGATACGACCATGCTTTCTACCACTGTTCAAGTCCCCTCTAGTTCTTGAAGTGTCTACATGACATACGTTCTGTGATACGACCATGCTTTCTACCACTGTTCAAGTCCCCTCTAGTTCTTGAAGTGTTTACATGACATACGTTTTGTGATACGACCATGCTTTCTACCACTGTTCAAGTCCCCTCTAGTTCTTGAAGTGTCTACATGACATACGTTCTGTGATACGACCATGCTTTCTACCACTGTTCAAGTCCCCTCTAGTTCTTGAAGTGTCTACATGACATACGTTCTGTGATACGACCATGCTTTCTACCACTGTTCAAGTCCCCTCTAGTTCTTGAAGTGTCTACATGACATACGTTCTGTGATACGACCATGCTTTCTACCACTGTTCAAGTCCCCTCTAGTTCTTGAAGTGTCTACATGACATACATTCTGTGATATGACCATGCTTTCTACCACTGTTCAAGTCACCTCTAGTTCTTGAAGTGTCTACATGACATACGTTCTGTGATACGACCATGCTTTCTACCACTGTTCAAGTCCCCTCTAGTTCTTAAAGTGTCTACATGACATACGTTATGTGATACGACCATGCTTTCTACCATTGTTCAAGTCCCCTCTAGTTCTTGAAATGTCTACATGACATACGTTCTGTGATACGACCATGCTTTCTACCACTGTTCAAGTCCCCTCTAGTTCTTGAAGTGTCTACATGACATACGTTCTGTGATACGACCATGCTTTCTACCACTGTTCAAGTCCCCTCTAGTTCTTGAACTGTCTACATGACATACGTTCTGTGATACGACCATGCATTCTACTACTGTTCAAGTCCCCTCTAGTTCTTGAACTGTCTATATGACATACGTTCTGTGATACGACCATGCTTTCTACCACTGTTCAATTCCCCTCTAGTTCTTGAAGTGTCTACATGACATACATTCTGTGATATGACCATGCTTTCTACCACTGTTCAAGTCCCCTCTAGTTCTTGAACTGTCTACATGACATACGTTCTGTGATACGACCATGCTTTCTACCACTGTTCAATTCCCCTCTAGTTCTTGAAGTGTCTACATGACATACATTCTGTGATATGACCATGCTTTCTACCACTGTTCAAGTCACCTCTAGTTCTTGAAGTGTCTACATGACATACGTTCTGTGATACGACCATGCTTTCTACCACTGTTCAAGTCCCCTCTAGTTCTTGAAGTATCTACGTGACATACATTCTGTGATACGACCATGCTCTCTACCATTGTTCAAGTACCCTCTAGTTCTTGAAGTGTCTACACGATGTCGCTTTAGTTAACTGTTGGTTGGTTATGTTTTCTTGGGAGTCTACTTGTAGTATAATCTAGTTTGTTTGCTAGCTAATCTGATACTTCATTTACATGTAATTATCCACGTATTTAGCTACAGTGGCAGTATGTCTGATGAGAAGATTCATTACCAGTACCCAGGTTTATATTATTTTTTATTCTAATGTTAATTACTTTTTTATGTACAGTGGAAACTCAATATTAAGGTCAGCCTCAGGACTGGACCAAAGTGACCTGACTAGCGAGGTGGTCGTATTAGTGGGACTAATCTCCTATACTTTATGATTACAGAAATAACTTGAGACTCTCCTCGGGTCACCTTAATTCCGAGGTGGCTGTTTACCGAAGTGTCCATAAAAGCAAGATTTTATTGTATTTAGTTTATAGTGATTGACTGTTTTAAACTTATATATATAAGTACCTGTAAAAATTTGAGCCAAATAACTAAAATTGTAATTTCCTTTGTAGCGCTCACTTAATAAGTTGTTATTTCAACAATGAACTTTACTGTTAAGATTCCCTGTAATGCACAGATCAAATACGTTGGTTCATCTGTGTAGATTTGGACGGTGAAATAAAAGACGCATCAGAGTTGGACGACATCTTTGCGAAGAAGCCAAAGACACCTCAGTCTTCTGCACCAATGGAGCCAAATTATCGCCATTCACAGCCTCAGGGCACGTTCAAAAGTGTCTCTGTTTGGACTCGTATTGGAGCAGATGGGGTAAGGGTCTTCAGGAGAAATCTTGGAAAGGTCGTTGAAATGAGGGACTAATATAGGATTTATTACATTAATATGACTATGTGAACTACAGTATTATTTTTTGTTTTTAATTGTTTTTTCTTGTATGTGTAAGCACATTTTGTGTGCAATATACACATTCATCTAATAAATTACAAACAAAAATATATATATTTAGTGGAAGCATTAACTACAAGGTCACTTGGTTCGTTGCTCTATGGGTGCGTGTGTAAGCTCTGTATGCTAACCTGAAGTGGTACTACGAACACTGCACGACCTACCAACAATTGTTCTATGTACGCTCTATCCCACTGTGGAACTCACTCACACAGGAAGCAGTTGCAGCGTCTACTGCAGAAATGTTCCAAAGAGCCAGTCATCCAGTCATTGACATTATCGATGCCCGTTTTTGTTTTAATCATGGACTGCATGTTTTTAATTACTTTTAACTGTTTATTTTATAAACTTAGTTATTTATTGTTTTAGCAATAAAGTTACAAACTGCAGGATAGTGAAGCATAACTTTTAGCAGTATATTCTTG
Source organism: Paraescarpia echinospica (assembly GCA_020002185.1). Lineage (NCBI taxonomy): Eukaryota > Metazoa > Annelida > Polychaeta > Sabellida > Siboglinidae > Paraescarpia > Paraescarpia echinospica. The sequence goes on from CM034541.1 coordinate 6,135,698, forward strand.
AAGTGTGGATATAGATTTAGGAACGAAACGTTGTGTTTCAGAAAGTGGAAGAGCATCGGTCTGTGCGTGACAATCACGGGAATGAGGAAGAGATTGTGACAAAGCAGATTGGGGAGCAGGGATACAGCGTGACAAAGAAACGGGACTCGATGGGAAGGGAGGACGTGCGGGAAACGTATAGCAACATGGATGAACGTGAGTACCGGGGCAGACGGGCCACTTGGGTGCTTGAAAGACATACTTCCTTCTTGGAAGCTACGTCATATACCTGAATCAAACAAAATGTGCTAGGTTTTTGGAATCTGTGTCGACAGTATTTTCTCTTGGACTGTTAGTAGTTTGTTGTTCAATTTTATGCACATTCGGTGTTTATTTCATCACAATTATTCCATTTAGAGCAAATCCATCTTAAAATGTATGTATCATTGTATTCCTCTCAAAATTATAAAAAGTCCGTACGATCTTGCATGTCTTCTATGATGATTTTCTTTCACTAATTTGATCTTATTACTGATGCTAAAGATCATTCACTTAGATTCTTCTAAGCTCATAAGCCTGATTTTGCTCATTAGAACAAATTTTGCTCCTTAACAGTGATGTTGTATACTGAAAACTGTCACCACCAGGGTGCGCCACTGGTACACTTGTTTTGCAGCAGTGTCACGGAAATAGTGTCCTCATTCCTATGGCAACAGTTTTTTGCATTTTGAAAAAATCTCCTTAAATGTAACAACGGATTCTGTTTAATGATGGATTTTCCTTATCAGTTTAGTGAAACGATTCTCACTGATGTTGTAAAATTCACTTGCTGCTTTCAAAGAGCAGCATTGCCACATTTGTTTTATTAATTTTCTGTAACCTACAATTTTTGGCACAACTCATAGCAGCTTCCACAGTTTGAGTTTTCTTTTGTGTTATTTTAGAATCATTTCAGAAAAAATCTAACCTGTCTAATATAAACTATATTATTATGTAAATGATCTGCCCAGTCAGTATACACTCATCCCCATCTAAAATGTGAATATTTCTGATACTAATCGTACTGTAATTTCTCTTGCAGGAGACAAAGACAATTTCGAGCAACTATGGAGCATACCTGACCCCCGGAGTCAGTTGCCATGGCAACAGATGACCCCAGCAGGAGAATCTTACGACCCACAGACGAGATCTATATTTCGACACCTGTTTGGGTTCAGTTTTCCTGGATTTGGGAAGGGTTAATCTGTCTCAAAGTCATTGGATGACGAAGAATTCTAATTGAGAAAATGTCTCACTAAAGTTACAATGTCTGATTGTGTTTATTCATATTATATAAACTATGAATTCAAGCATCTTCACTGCCCGAATGTGAACCACAATAATGTTTTAATATAATATGACTCTTATCCTTTGAATTTGAACATTTCGTCCTAAATATGATGTTTGCATTGTGACAGTAATGGCCAGGTCTATATTCATAGACATAATATACAGGTGGACTGGACAAATTATCCAAACAAAATTCTGGTTCGTTAAAAGACATTTTGGTGGTCAAGATGTTAATACATAGTTTATATGATATAACTCGATATTACTAAAAAAACGATCAGGCAATGTACCTTTAATGTGGATACATTTCAACTACCAACTTTGCTCAAAATGTTGATCAACAAGGAGGGAGTTGGAAACGGTTAAGGGAGTTGGGAAATGAGATTCGCGGCAGTGTTCAGAAGAAATATAAACATACATGAAGGAATCGGAAGGATACAGGATAGGTGATTGCAGACAAGGTGTCAGGTATGCCTGTAATACCACTGGCATGTTAGTTCATCGTTACAGACCCTAATACCCGTCAGTGCAGCAACAAGTAAGCACTGCAGTTATAAATTATACATTTAATCTGACACTCCTTTCCTCCAATCCGGTTTTATTTCTACCAATTACGGCATTTGAAATACGTCCAGGTAAAATTAATGTAAAGCCACGGGGGCGGCATTTGGACAGTTACTGTTTTTTTTAATATGTCGCCAGTTGGCAGATAAGAGGCCAAAGTTCAAGGAAGTGAATGACCATAGAGACGAGTGGAGGGGAGGACATATTGCCAGACTGCCCCCAAAGTTGGCGCAGTAATATATAGATTGTCGCGCAAAGCTTTCTGCTTTTGTTATCGTGATTATTTGCCAGCAATTTTGTTAGTTTTACATTTCATTAGTAAAACTTGTTTACATGCTGTAATACTTTGTTGTTCTGGAGATGCTCACTAGGTGGCATGTCAGTTTGTCGACTGGTTCCATAGTAACTTTTATACTTGTTACAATTTCTGGTTGAGTTTGAGGAAAATTTGAACTAAAATTCACGCAGTTTAGGAAAAAGTGGCACGCCATCTACGGAGTATACCGAACATAAATTCAGTGGCGATATACACATTTTTTTAAAGCATGCTTGTCATCTTCTGGGTCATGTTAGTCAATTTTGTGTCTGCTCAGTGAAGTGATACACAAGAAAATGTATGGTGAAACAATATTGTGGATTGTTTGACGGAAAACCTAAGGGGTTGTCTCAAAATGGAGAGTCTTGAGAGTTTGGGGGTTTAATTCCGAGTATACCATGGTTAGAATGGTTATAAAGCTGGCTTTACAACTAAAATGTGCTTTGGAAACGAGACATTTTTAAGAAGGAAATTATCAGACAGTCTTGGAGACACCAGTGAAGACTTGTTTGTGATGTCAGTATTTACTGTTTATTGTTTTATGTTGCATTTAATTTGCATAAATAATACTAAAAAAAGAACATAGCTCGGTGATTGAAACATTATTACAAAGTACTGCTAAACTTTCAAGCCAGAACATAAATGGGAATGTCTTAAATATTAATGCAAGTACATTGCTACTGTTTTGTGAGATATTATATAGGAATTTTTATTTTGGGAAGTATAAAGAAATTTTTTGGACAATAGAAAGTGCATATTGGGGCTTCCCATAAACTCCAGCTATTGGCTTCAGCCTTGAAGGTTTAATACTAGGTACATTTTATTTTCAGAGAAACTAATTTGGAACCACTGGTTTTGTCTAGGCAAAGATGCCTCGGTAAAAAGAAGACATCCATCTTTGTAGCATTATTAATTATGTTTTGTTCATCTAAAAACAACTATTGGTTCTAGATGTGTTGGACTTGCATAGACGGGTAGAACTATATATTTATATTGATCATTGAGGAGACTTTATCATTATTGTTTGTTATGTTTCAGATTGAAAATAAATATTATTAATTATGACTAGAAGTGTTGTATTTGTCAAATTGCATGACATTTTAGTGTGTGATACGAGTCATGGGCAGCTTTAGAACTAACCGATGATCCCTTTGGATAGGTATGTGTACAAATAGATACAAACCTTAGGGGTTAGGGATGTTATCTAAAGGTTATGACACTTAGGGATGGGACATGTGGAATAATGGATATGACCCTTTGTGTTAGGGCATGTGAACTAAGGGATATGACCCTTTGTGGTAGGGCATGTGAACTAAGGGATATGACCCTTTGTGTTAAGGCATGTAAACTAAGGGATATGACCCTTTGTGGTAGGGCATGTGAACTAAGGGATATGACCCTTTGTGGTAGGGCATGTGAACTAAGGTATATGACCCTTTGTGTTAGGGCATGTGAACCAAGGTATATGACCCTTTGTGTTAGGGCATGTGAACCAAGGGATATGACCCTTTGTGTTAGGGCATGAGGACTAAGGGATATGACCCTTTGTGGTAGGACATGTGGACTAAGGGATATGACCCTTTGTGGTAGGACATGTGAACTAAGGGATATGACCCTTTGTGGTAGGACATGTGAACTAAGGGATATGACCCTTTGTGTTAGGGCATGTGAAGTAAGGGATAATGCCGACAAACTACTACGGAATATAACATTGAAGCAAGGCAAGGGGCACTTTGGAGTAACAAATACATACTGACACAACACAGCTTTACAGAACATTCATTTTTAGTCCTTTGCGACGAAGGTCCAACGGGCTATTGCCATCACTTTGCGTCCGCCGTTAGCTGCCGTATCTCGGAAACCTTTCAGCAACTTTTTCTCTAATTTTGCAGACATCTTAGGGCACTGCCATTATGCACGAGAAATCTGTATTTGATTGAATCGTTCTAAGGGCTCCCTAGGGCCTCCAAGGACCCCAAAACTGGTAAAATTTTTACATTTTGCCTATTTTTTTCAAAACTGTTCATTAACTTTTTCTTTAATTTTGCATATACATTTCATGTGGTAGTGTCACTGTACACAAGAAATCTGTATTTGATTGAATCATTCTAAGGGTACCTAATGACCCCCAAAACTGGTAATTTTTCACATTTTGCCTATTTTTTCAAAAACTCTTCAGTAATTTTTTCTCTAATTTTGCATATACATTTCACGTGGTAGTGCCACTATACACAATGAATCTGTATTTGATTGAATCATTCTAAGGGCACCAAAGGTCCCCTAAAATGCTAAATTTGCTAACAAAATTGTCACACCTCACGATGGAGGAAGGGTTCTGCCTGGTGGAAACTGTGACTAATCTGTAATTGGTCACTGGCAGAGGCTTGTGTCAACAGACAGCACCCACTAGACCCCTGGACAGTTGCATGTACATTTTCTAGCTGGAGTCTGCTGTAGCTGGAGCCTGTTATCAGATACTATCTACTAACTGGACCTTCTGGCCAATTAAGCAAGTGGCATTGCTTTCTGAATGTCTGCTAATTAGGCTGTGTAATATTATGTAATTGAACTGCATAAGACATCTGGCCTTTTGAGAATTCACACCCTAAGGTGACTTTTTGTTGATATTTACCTTTGTAAATAGGGCACAAGGTCATAAAATCAATATAAATTTGAATGTAACATATAACAACTCGCTGTATTGAATATTCTTATAAAACACATATTGGACTTTCGGGAAAACTGTTATACGACTTCATACATGCCACCTGAGAATGTTGTGCTAGATTACAAATTGTCCAGCATTAAGTTCTGATTTTTCTGGTGCCTTGCCAAGTTTGGTGGCACCTTTGAAATGTGCATAAAACACAAACACGTGGAGGGATTACCAAAAATAAAATTGCAGATTGATTGTAATATTGGTGCTGTTTTGGTGGTTTTGAGAAGGGCCCTTGAGACTATCCCCTAACAGTAGATGTTGTGTTTTGTGCCAGAAACAGAACCTGGTAGCTATTCCCCATCCCAAAACATCTATCACATGCGGAGTCTGTGTCTTGCCTAGATATATATTTTTATGCAGTTGTTTTATATGGAGGTTGTCTTTTCTGTTATGTAATTATAAGCAGGAAGTTTGTGAAATTAGTTATTCTTAGGCCACGGAAAAGTAATTCCCAGTTTCTCATCAATGCATGTATTTAAAAATAGGTGCCACATTTTATTTTCTATTGTAATTATTCTTTTAAATGCAAGACATGGTGCAATAAGTGAATAGTAAACATGTCAACATTTTACTTCCATCATAACCCTTAATGATCTGTAACTATTATTCACCAAAAAACATTTGATTAATAATTACCTACAGGGTTGTTTGATTTCTGCCGGGCAGAAACTGTTTCTGCCCGGCAGAAACGGCAACAATAGGAAATACATGCCATTGATAGGCAAACGTGTTCTTTTTATAGAAAACATCGGTTTCTTTCTGTACCTGTCTACGTATGATAACCATTTGCCTGCCCTGCTCACAATAAACATCACATGAATGACTTGTGGATTATTATTATAAAACTGTTCTGCTACTGCTTGGTGGACAGTTAATTAGTGGCCCAAGTTCAAATACATCAGGACGTTTTTCACACCTGCATGGTCATGTAGGCTCAGTATTGTGCTGGCAGCCACTAAACCTATAGGCTTGTGTGAAAAGGATAGCTGGCAGAAGAACTAACTTCAAAGCAACATTGCATCCATTTAGCCAGGCAGCAGTCACACTGTCCCAGTGTCTGCTGCTATGTAAACTCATAAAGCCTGGAGTAACTAGAGGAATCTACTTTTCCTTGGAAATAATTAAATACCCTCATCACAGAAGCATAATGCAAATTCAACTTTTCCAACAATTTCATTGAACTTCAAAACTACTGTATGGTTTACATCCTTGCCGAGTGCCACATTTTGTGCATCTTGCCAACTTACTGCCATTCTCTTCAAAAGTCAAAAAATGCTCCCAAATCCTGTCCTTTGGCCTACCACCTTAAAACATGGTTACAACATAGCAGTATATCAGACTTACATAGAGAGTGAGACAATCTTAGCAACTGACCCCTGCCCTATGTTTCTGGATTTGTGGTGTGCACTGGACAAATTTAAATCCAGTTATATGCAACTCCAATTAAATCAGTGTTATGTCATAAATTGTTAGTTTTAAGTCAAAATGCATGCTATGTATGTACCTTGTGAACAACTATTCAAATATTTTATTTCCAGGTGTATCCTCACTGGCATGCATATAGTCACTACTAAACATGTCAATGCTTTACTTCCATCATAACCCTTAATGATCTGTAACTATGATTCACCAAAAACATTTCATGGGTGTATTCTATAATTACAAATAAGTGTTATTTTGAAGAGCATTGAATTATCCACATGATGATACCTTTTAATATGTTGTTGAAGTCACCTATTACATTCGCTTCTTTTAGGGATGTGGTCAGTCTCATGTTAATGGAGGCTGTAAAGAACTTGCCTATGCAGCTTGATATTGTAATGCCACGATAGCTGTCTGGGTCATCTAGTGACCCCTCCTTTTTGTATATAGGCTTAATTATCCCAATACACCAATCATCTTAACAATAACTATAATTAGTTCTGTGGGGTGTTTTTTAAGTATTCATTTATAACATTATCAATACCACATGCCTTTTTGTTTTTTGATTTGCATTAGTACCTCATCTTGCGTGAATGGTCTGTTTACGTGTTTGTTTGACTGGGAAATCTTTCTTGGATCAAAAGGTATCTCACTAGCAGGAGTTTCACTTTCAGGTTTTTCACTTAGTTTTTTAAAGTGGTTCATAAACTTATCCAGTGAAATATTTCCACATTTGTCACTGCTGTTACTTGCTTTATTAAGTATATCCCAGTATTCTGCAGGCTTGCTATATTTTAGGTTGCACAAGTTTTCATGTAACTGTTTATGATAGGATTTTGATATTTGGTTTATAAAGCATTTATACCCACTAGCCAATTTTCTTAACTCTGCGTTAGCTTCATTTTAAATTTTCTTTAGTCTACCTTTTGTTCTCAAATAATCTGTCCTCTTAGTTTTACACATAAAGACATAATCTGGCATAACTTGATAAGTCTTTGTAGCAGCACATTTGTACTTCCAGTGTACCATTGCAACATAACATACATATTACATACTGTGTGCTACATTTGAATGTTGTGCATGTAATATTTCTATGCAATCCATTTGCATATATAACGTAAAACTTCAACAGCCGTTTCCTTCATTTTCATTTTTTGACCCCTACCATGTTCAATGCTCCATAACTTCGCCAATTTTTGTAGCAGTCATAATTTTTGAAACCTTGAAACAAGAATGTAAGAAACAATGTTACAATTTTTCTGACTTATCACTCATTTGGTCAGCCGGGGTCACATATAGACGTATTAGTCCAAAGGACTTCAGGGCCACTTGGCCCATTTTTATATTCCTGCAGTCAAACTAACACAACCAATCTAGAATAGCTACAGTTATGTTCCTGAACTTTGCAGTGCTAAATTGAGGTTGTCTGTTCCGTTCCCTTGAACCACCAGAGGTAATCATTATTAGCATGAAGTTGGCTGAATCAGTTGTCTTGAAAGTGGGAACCATGCGAATGCGCCGAACATCAAAGAGCCTTGCAGTTCGCCTCAAGTGTCTGCAGTACTGGCAATAGGGCGTATATTTAGAAACTGAAAGTTTTTTTACAATTTAAACATATCGAGTACGCATGCAACATTCAAATGACAATGTTTCAGAATTACTAAATACAATTTGGCAAGTAGTATATTTCAACATATCAATTTTATTCTAGTAATAAAAAAACTGAGGAAAAGGCAGTCTCGGTTTAAAGGTAACAAACTGGTTAGGTGTGTAGACATAGTATCCTTGTGTAGGCGGGTAAATGTGTTGAGTAGATGGTGGTATCACGTCGACCCCTTCCGTAACGACTCCTTTGTTTTGTGGCTGAAAATTAAATATTGAGATCAATAAATGAAACAAACAAACAGATGAATATAACATTTTTTTTAAATGTGACTTATACTATGGATGTAACATGATTATTAAAATATGTATAACAATATAATAATCAATGTCTATAGTGCCTAAGTTATAAAAAACTCAAAGTCAGAACAGAATCGTTAAAGAGCAGTGGAACTACTTTTAAGAACTGATCATACTTTTACTTATGACAATGAAAGTAACTTAAAGAATGGTTTCTTTTTAAATATCTGCAGTCGTTTTATCCAAAAAAGGACTTTGTAGAGTTCAGATAGATTATTTTGTCATGTTTTTTGTACTTCTGACCCATGACAAACCAGTTTTTGCCTGCTCTATTAGTTACGTACAATTGTTTGCAACAATCTGCATTTCTTCTACAACTGTACCGAGTTATGTAAATGTACATCAAACATCCCCATATATCCTGCTACAGCAGTGTGCGCCAAGTGGACAAAAATTGCTCTACTGATTTCGCTATGTTGAAGATGCATGAAAAAATGAGTTGAACCTGCCGAATTCGCCTCCTGCCTGGCTGAAGAACTTGTTGTAGTCGATGCGGAGAAGGAGCTGGGCGAGATGTGGACTGGACTGATGGCAGCGGAGACGAGCCAGTGTCAGAAACAGTAGACTCGACTGTCGCTGGAACACCTGAAATAACAGCTCAACTTTAAAAACAGATCTCACAAATATGACCTGGCAGAGCAAAGTAGGTATTAAAGACTAAGCGAAAATTGTTTTTATTCCCAATCTGCATGAAATATAATCTAAAAATAGTGTCCTGATATTCAACTAATTTTGTAACCCCCTTCATCACCCTTTTGGTCGCGTTTTTTTGTATATTTTCTGCACAGTTTGTTGCGACACCTAGCGGTCGTTGTGACGTCACTGCAGGTAGCACTGCTAGGATTTAGCATGGTGCGCATCTATGCGGGTTGGTGTTTCAGGCCGTACCTGAAATTGCATTCATGGAATTTTGTATGTTTTATATCACCGTAAAGATAATAATCTTACCTACAAAGGTGTTGTTGGATGCACGCAGGAATTGTTTTTACTTTTTGAGTTATTGGCATTTGAACATTGCTAATGCTCAAACTTGCAATGGGATTTAATATATTTTGATATCACAGTAAAGACAATAATCTTATCTACACGTTTGTCGCTGGATGTACCCAGGATTTGTTTTTAGTTATTGCTGTTTGAACATCGCAAATGCTTAATTTATATGCGGCAGTGGATATAATGCAAGGTTGAGCATTCGCGATGTTCAAACAGCAATAACTCAAAAAGTTAACACATAAGACTATGATCTTGACAGTGATAAATTTGTTTTTTAAATTTCACGACTGCAGTTTCAGGTACGGCCTGAAACACCAACCGCTCCGACGCTCAACGTGCTAAAGGATAGGGCGCGTTGAGCCACCCTGCCTGTGGTGACATCAGCAACGTCTGATGGGGTGTCACACACAAATGACAACGTTTGAGTGGGCTTAGTGACATGAGTTCGCAATGAACAGGCTTCATATTTGGCACATTACTTGACAAGAGTATTAAGTTTATGTATACAAAGTTTCAAAGACATATATAAAATTTAATTTAACTTAGTCTTTCAGTTGTGATAGTTCTGCACATTTTTTGATTCCACTGACCATAAGCTTTAAAATGATGCCTTGTTTGTTGAAAAATCTTCTGTAGTTTATTTATAGCTGAAATTGTGCAGAATATGCCCGATTTGCTTATGCAGACCACAAATGATGAAATGGACATTCTAACAAATGATGTCAGAAATTAAACTTTGTGTGCACTTAATCCCATGCATTCACATTTGATTACCAAACTGCATGTTCCTGCAAGATGCTCTACTGAGAGAAGAATTTTGGTGCTGCTTTATAGAAAACTGTTCTATGGTCTAAGGGAGGGAGGGATCGAGGAAGGGAGGGATGGAAGGTAGGAGGGCAGGAGGGAGTGATTGAAGGAGTGAGGGAGGGACGGATGGGTGGTGGGATTGCACTCTGCCTTATGGGTGGTGGGATTGCACTCTTCCTTATGGGTGGTGGGATTGCACTCTGCCTTATGGGTGGTGGGATTGCACTCTGCCTTATGGGTGGTGGGATTGCACTCTTCCTTATGGGTGGTGGGATTGCACTCTGCCTTATGGGTGGTGGGATTGCACTCTGCCTTATGGGTGGTGGGATTGCACTCTGCCTTATGGGTGGTTAGATTGCACTCTGCCTTATGGGTGGTGGGATTGCACTCTGCCTTATGGATGGTGGGATTGCACTCTGCCTTATGTTTTTAGTGGCCCACAGAGTAAGTATTTATTTTAGGGATGACCTTTCGAAACATTCCCTGTCAAATTGAACTTTTAAAGCGTGTTCTTTATGCAAGGACAACAGAAATAAAGACGCTTATATTGAAATGCCATTTTCCCATGACCCTTTTCTTTACCATCTAAGCCCAGAGGACATGTGACACTAGTTCATCAAACAGTGATACCTTGGCTAGTTGCTCCAGTTGCCGAGTCTCTTGTTCTGTCAGGTCCGTGTCAGCTTGTTGGTAGAGACCACAGAAACTGTGACAGATATTTAGGATCTCTCCCAGACAGTGGGATATCTGCAACATGACATTCACATGACTGACAGCGGAAAGACCATTCTCCCTTCTATAGCACTGGTAACACAACTACACAGGGTTAATAATAACAATAAGAGTACTTTTAAAGCGCCATGGTTCCAGTGACCCTGTTCAAAGATGCCGATACAATGAGAGTTAAGAGTCAAGATTGTCAAACATAAAAACACAGCACCAAAAATCCAATAAAATTATCAGTAAGAAGTCCAATCCAGCAACAACATTAAACGATTGTGATAGTTCAAGAATAGGCTCATTTAAACAAGTTTTCAGGAGTCTTCTAAAACTGTATACAGAGTCACATTTGCATATCTCGTGTGGAAGACTATTCGAGAGACGGGGAGCAGCGACACTGAAGACACAATCACCATAATGGCGGAGATGTTTTACAAACTTCTTGTATTTAGAGTGTAATGGAAATAAAATAATAAGCATATTTTATTAATGATAAACCAAATAACACAAGACTAGAATGGCCTTGTCTGCAAGCTGCAACATATACAGTGGTTGATCAATTTACCATGCATATTGTTAGTTTTTGATGATTAGAAATAAAAAAACGGGAAAGCAGGAGCAAGCGGTATTTGCTGCCTGAAACGAAAGCAGTACTGTAGACACCTAGGCTGACAACAGAGTAAGTAAAACAGCAGTACTGTAGACACCTAGGCTGACAACAGAGTAAGTAAAACAGCAGTACTGTAGACACCTAGGCTGACAACAGAGTAAGTAAAACAGCAGTACTGTAGACACCTAGGCTGACAACAGAGTAAGTAAAACAGCAGTACTGTAGACACCTAGGCTGACAACAGAGTAAGTAAAACAGCAGTACTGTAGACACCCAGGCTGACAACAGAGTAAGTAAAACAGCAGTACTGTAGACACCTAGGCTGACAACAGAGTAAGTAAAACAGCAGTACTGTAGACACCTAGGCTGACAACAGAGTAAGTAAAACAGCAGTACTGTAGACACCTAGGCTGACAACAGAGTAAGTAAAGCAGCAGTACTGTAGACACCTACGCTGACAACAGAGTAAGTAAAACAGCAGTACTGTAGACACCTAGGCTGACAACAGAGTAAGTAAAACAGCAGTACTGTAGACACCTAGGCTGACAACAGAGTAAGTAAAACAGCAGTACTGTAGACACCTAGGCTGACAACAGAGTAAGTAAAACAGCAGTACTGTAGACACCTAGGCTGACAACAGAGTAAGTAAAACAGCAGTACTGTAGACACCTAGGCTGACAACAGAATAAGTAAAACAGCAGTACTGTAGACACCTAGGCTGACAACAGAGTAAGTAAAACAGCAGTACTGTAGACACCTAGGCTGACAACAGAGTAAGTAAAACAGCAGTACTGTAGACACCTAGGCTGACGACAGAGTAAGTAAAACAGCAGTACTGTAGACACCTAGGCTGACAACAGAGTAAGTAAAACAGCAGTACTGTAGACACCTAGGCTGACGACAGAGTAAGTAAAACAGCAGCATTCGTATACCTGAGCAATTAACAAATTCCATGCTATTTCCATCCTTTAGAAAAATCCATGCCAAAACCGACTTACATTTGAGCATGGCAGTTACAAACAAAGACCAGCAGTTATAAATCACCATTACAGTATTTTAATGTTTCAAAATTAGTTCCCACACTGGCACCCTCTGGAGGTGATTGGTTACTGTTTTCAGAGGAGAAATGAACATTAGGGTGGTCCACCATATTATTTCTGAAAACTTGGAATTCCAGACTTTTCCGTTTAGAAAAGTAGAGGGTTTTAAGGCCTTGATTTTTAACCAATGAAATTCCACACTATTCAAGGAATTCCATGAACCCTGAAACAAGTAATAGTTGGACTGACCGGCTTGGAGAGCAGGAAGCACTGAGCCAGGAGAGATGACAGGAAGTTTTCGACGGCATGACAGATCGCCTCGAAGTCTCGTGTCGCGTGAACCTTGTCCTGGAGCACACTGAACTGTGACTCGATGACGTCCACCTGGTGGACAAATGGCTCTGATAATTTAACTGTAATTGAGTTTGTGTGTGTGTTTGTGTCTGTGTGTCTGTGTGTGGTGTGCATGCATGCGTGCGTGCGTGCATGTGTGGGTATGTTAACATTTTCTTACAAGTGTGTGTGTATGAACATGCGTGTGTGACAACGTCCATTTTGTTCCAATACTAACTCGAAATTAGTATTGGAAATTGTGCTCTATAAGTAATAAATTTTATTATTATGTTATTCTATTTACACGCCTCAAATTATCAAAACACACAGAACTAACCTGCAGATAATACTGGAGGTTGTCAACAAGAAAGGCCATGTGATTCCGTAGCAGCCACTGGGTGGAGTTATGGTTTTCACTCTTCGTTGCCCTCAGGTGTCGCCGGCGCATCTGCGTCGCCCAGCACTGCTGAAGCTCAAGTTGGATTCGTTTCACATAGAGTAGGAAGCAAAACACTGTGTTGTACCTGTAAAGTAAATAAGGTAAGTTCTTATATAACACAGTGTCCACTCCTTAGGACTGCTCAGTGCTACACACTTTACTCCCAAGTCCCACTGAACATCATCTTGACTTCTCTGTGAAGCATTCAGCCATGTTGCAATTAATGCATGAAAGCTATTCATACACAAATATCCACCGCTGTCTACAGCCAACAAACTTGCCCACGGTTTGACACCGTAGCACAGGATTCAAATCCGGTTTTTCCTGATCAAGAGTCCGATGCTCTCGCCACCTCGTTTCAAATACCTACACACTTAATACAGTTCATCTCCTCCCAGGCGCCTCGTTCTGTGTTCATTCAATTCCATGGACCATTGGTCTCTGATCTACCAATTGGCTAGAGAAGACACTTGATGAAAACCAACCATGAGAGCAAGCAGGATTCATAAGCAGGTACTCAATGACAGACCACATACACGTCGTAAACCAACTGAAAGAGAAGTGCCAAGAATATAATATCCAGCTCAGCATCGCTTTCGTCGACTACGAGAAGGCTTTTGACTCGGTGCAATCTCAAGCACTACTGACCTCCCTTCAAGAACAGGGGACAGAAGACGTGTACATCAAACTCCTGAAAAACATCTACACTAACAGCTCGGTGACAGTCCACCTACACAAAAAGAGCAGCAAGATCAACATCAAGAGAGGAGTACGACAGGGTGACACCATATCGCGCAAGCTGTTCACAACAACACTCGAAAGCATATTCCGAAGACTGACCTGGGAAACCAGAGGCCTGAGGATAGATGGAGAATATCTCAGTCATCTTCGCTTCGTTGACGACATACTCATATGTACTATTACACCGCAAGAACTACAAAAAATGCTGCAGGAGCTAGCTGATGAAAGTAAAATACAAAGTCAAAGACAAAAGAGATGCTAGAAAATGACACACCAATATATATCAACACCATGCAGATAGAGAACTTTGAAAGCTACGTTTATCTGGGACAGCGATACAGTATCAGACACAAAATCCAAGACAAGGAGATTCAAAGAAGAATCACCGCCAGCTGGAGAGCATTTGCCAAACACCGCGACATCTTCAAGGGTAACTTTGGAACCTGCTTGAAGAGACAAGTCTACAAGTCATGCATACTTCCAGCGATGACATACAGCGCGGAAACATAGGCACTCACCATCCAGGCAAAGAACAAGCTAGCAGCCGCACAAACAAAGATGGAAAGAAGTACGTTAAACATCACATATCGGGAGAGAAAAACAAACATCTGGGTAAGAGAGAAGACAAACGTCATACACATGATAGAACAAATCAGAAGACAGAAGTGGACCTGGGCAGGGCACATTAGCAGACTATTATATGAGATAACCAAAGGACATTGCGTATCACAACCTGGAGACCTTACGAAGGGAAACGATCTACAGGAAGACCAGCGAGATGGTGGAGAGACAAACTAGATGAATACTGGAAGGGCACCATCTGGCAGAGGATAGCGCAAGACAGGCAAGTTTGGAAACGACATGCTGAGGCCTTTGCCCAACCGTGGGACACTATGGCTGCACAATGAGGATGTACAAATACCAAATCTGTCTTACATGAAATATATTAATAAATCACCAATCGATTGTTATCTAAAAAAAATGCTTTACTACAAATCCTGTTTCTGAAGTACAATTCTAAATAATGGACCATAGTTTCTACAAAAATATAAAAATATATGTCATCATCGGAATGTCATCTTCAACAAAATGTCTGACATTTATTCGTGCCTTTAAACTTAATGCATCTATTTAGTTGGTCATGTTTCACTGGTTCATTGTGATTGTTCCTTCATTCTGGGGTTTAGCCTAGGAACATACCTTTCCAACACGCCTGGGGTGAATAGTATATGAAGTGGCCACTCGATGGCGTAAGTAAGGTTAAGTGACTTCCAGCCTGATTCACCTGTATGCTCTCCCGTCTTGCTATGTTCCCCGGTCCTGGACGAATCTGAGGCTGAACGTAATTGCAACACTTTTTATCATAACCTTACAGCTATTCTGTAATATATATATATAATATATATATTTGATATATATATATATATATTATACATATAAAATTGGATACCAAAAGAAAGTTCTTATAAACAGATGAACATTTAGTTCAAATAACTCAGTGCAAGTTAATCAAAAAACATGCATATCACAGAAAAATCCTTATTTTACTCTATCTATTTTTGAAAGAATAAATGAGAATACATTGTGGGGTGGTCATATGTTGTGACCGGTGGCGTAATGGCCCCACTTGTAGGTTTACGCTAAATCTTGATACAGTGTAACTCTTCAGCAGGTAGTTGGGATTATAGTTAGTGTGAATGAATGGTGTGCTTGGTTAGTATGGTACAGTGCATAAGGTCTCCTGTGATTATAGTTAGTGTGAATGAATGGTGTGCTTGGTTAGTATGGTACGGTGCATAAGGTCTCCTGTGATTATAGTTAGTGTGAATGAATGGTGTGCTTGGTTAGTATGGTACAGTGCATAAGGTCTCCTGTGATTATAGTTAGTGTGAATGAATGGTGTGCTTGGTTAGTATGGTACAGTGCATAAGGTCTCCTGTGATTATAGTTAGTGTGAATGAATGGTGTGCTTGGTTAGTATGGTACGGTGCATAAGGTCTACTGTGATTATAGTTAGTGTGAATGAATGGTGTGCTTGGTTAGTATGGTACAGTGCATAAGGTCTACTGTGATTATAGTTAGTGTGAATGAATGGTGTGCTTGGTTAGTATGGTACAGTGCATAAGGTCTCCTGTGATTATAGTTAGTGTGAATGAATGGTGTGCTTGGTTAGTATGGTACAGTGCATAAGGTCTCCTGTGATTATAGTTAGTGTGAATGAATGGTGTGCTTGGTTAGTATGGTACAGTGCATAAGGTCTCCTGTGATTATAGTTAGTGTGAATGAATGGTGTGCTTGGTTAGTATGGTACAGTGCATAAGGTCTACTGTGATTACAGTAGTAATGCTGTTGTTTTATATATCTGTAACAATACTGCTAATGTTGTATATGCCAAAATGTGGGCTCCATCAACCTGAGGTATAGGTGACTAGTATTGGGCTCAGTTACAGGCCTGGCCTTGGGATGTAGAGCCCACATTTCTCTCTCTTTAACTTAATCTCTTTAATAAACGTAATTCATTTGCCTTTTGTCATCACTATTCATGACTTGTGTTGGTGCTTGCATAAATTCTAAACTGTACGTCATAACCAACTAAAATGCCTGTATGCTTATATTTAAACATCACCATTTATGTTCTCTGCATATGCTATTAAATAAAATGGTATGCTTATTTTAAAACATTATTCCTAACATTTTTGTTGTTGTAGAAAGCATTCCTTGCCACATACACGCACACATACCTGTCCTGCGCTTGTGTTGTTGTTGAGTCTTCACTGTAAATTGAAACTTCTGTAGTAGCGATTCGTCTTCAAACAAGACATTACGTGCGGCGTGCTGGAATGCCATGTTCACATCTGCAAACACAAAGTAATGCAGTATTAACTAAGGCCAATAAAATATAGTTGTGTTTCTGGTAACATTGATTTTTAAAATAGTGTATGTAAGTAAAAAAAACATTAAATTTTTTAAAAACATTTTATTATAAAAAAATAGGGTAGGCAGACTTATTGTAATATTTAATTTAATTTATTATTTTTGTTCAACCATTTTATCTAGTGCAACATATGACGCCATCCAACGGAATTTGAACTATGAAACCCAGACTATAATTATCACCTTGAGCCAGCGTAACCTAGGCTGTTGTTATTCCTTCGAGCTTGTGTTCGAAACCGGAATTTGTACACTTATGCATGTTCTAACGATGTGACAAGTATATTTAATTAACAACATGTCTTCAATGCGCTTAGCAGACAACCAGACAACGATCTAGAAACGGTTTATGTTAGCGCTTTCCGTCCATGTTTACGTCAGTTGACACAAGGTAGCGGGGCGCCATGACACTTCGCAACGATTTACAAGGAAATCCATCCAATACTAGGGACGATCGCGGAATTTCCATACCAAAAGAAATTCTTGTTACTTTTCAGGACTTTTGCAATGATTATCTGTATTTTTTATCATGCTGACCAATCACTATAATAGTCTTTTGCCAGAATATAATATAATGTTAAAAGAAAAGTTTTTGGTCAGAGGCAAGGGTCAAGGGTCGGCATCATAAAAAATATTGTTCTTTTGTTCTTGAAAAAATGCACAGGCATTATTTTATTTGGCCTAATTACAACACAGTGCGTTCTCAGCACCACGTTCTGCAAACACTTCCGATAGAATTAAGAATTCAAACATAAATTCTCTACTGCAAATGTTCATCTTTCTCTTCAGTTTCCTTCAAATTGTAATGTTCACAGACTTCAAGTAATATTCATACGTGCATTCCTTGTACACTAGCTTCGGGCATCAATTATCACCAGTGGAGATTTGTTTCCCACACAATTCTCTCAGGTAGGAGAAAGACACTTAAAGAAAAGCATAGCATATCAAAAACGTATACGTAGATAACTCTAGATAACTATCATTGTTTTCTGAAATACACTGCCAATTGGTAGATCAAAAGCCAATGGTGCAAAGATGTGACTGAACATAGAAAGAGGCCTTTGGATATTGGCGCCTTGGAGGAGATACATTTACAATGATTTAAAGTTTGCGTATTAATATTTAGATGGGTATATATTTACCAATACAATGTTCTTGTCCAAACAGACTGTTTATTACTCTTTTATGAAAGCATATTTCCAACAAGAAACCATAAATTGCTGTCAAGTGTTGATTAAACATGTGGAATAAACATAACTGGTACGTTTGAGCTCTGCACTCAGCTGTGATCAATGCACTGATTATACTCAATGCCTGGCAGTGGTAAAGTAGCACAAATAGCAGAGTGCTGCCTACAGCATTGCCGATTACTATGCTACTCTGCCACCACCTCATAAAATTACAACTGGATGCAATTTACAAATGTGCCATCTGATATAAAATGTTTTGAGATGATGTGTGGGGAAAAATTTACGTTTTGGGTGGGATAGAACTATGATGTGAGATGATTCGTACCATGCTGTGTCATCACTGTAGGTGGCGCTCTCAGCATGTTGTGAGCCTGGTCGATGAAGGCGAGGAAGAGTTCGCCGCGGCCGAGAAGGAAGAAATCCTTGAGGAGCCGCAAGTGACCAATCAAATCCGCTTCTTCCACAGTCAGCTTCCACAGTTGCTGCAGAGAATATTGCGGTCTGTACTCAATGGTTTACACCAAAATGTCACGGTCTGTACCCATTATCATGATCTACACTCAATATCACGGTCTACATCTAGTGTGACGGTCTAGATCTAGTATGACGGTCTACATCTAGTATGACGGTCTACATCTAGTATCACGGTCTACATCTAGTATCACGGTCTACATCTAGTATCATGGTCTACATCTAGTATGATGGTCTACATCTAGTATGACGCTCTACATCTAGTATGAAGGTCTCCACCCAATTTCTATACATCTATAATACTTTGCTAAATACTCTCACCAAATATTGACAAATTCATATTGACTCGCTGTAGATATAAAATCAGTTTAAACTACACTGGACACTCACAATAAGGAACATCCACTTTTAAAATAAAAAAACAGTCCCCATTCTGACTTGCACTGTGACATATATTATGTCACAAATGTGTTCTGTATAATGAGAGTCCAACTGTAACTCTTCCATTCTCACTATATCTATCTGTGCAATGTAGATGCATGCCATGTTTTGTAACTTGAGTAATTCCATCTTCCCCACACTGCCTGTGTCTTTCAGAACAGACATGAAAAGCCACAGAAACATTCTACTTTGTGTTTATGCCAGAGCATATAAAACATCCCATCAAGTTCAACTGACATGATGATATGCAACTCTGTCTGAATATCTCAAAATTCTTATTATATACGTTAGCTGTATGGCTAAATGAAAAGAGGTAGCAAACTGATGTAGAGGGGCATCTTACCACACCCTACCCTACCTCCTGTATCACGGAGCCAGTAGACTAAGCACACTCACCTCAGCTACGTAACTCCGGATGTTATCAACGACACTTTCAAAGTCTCTCAGGATGAACTGATGTTGCTGGGACAAATGGAGGAGATCTCTTGCAAACTCACTCTCTTTGTTCTTGATAACTGTGCCTGTAATAATAAGTCAATTTGTAGAGCGCCATAAATGTAGACAAATGTCCATTCAGAGCTGCAAAAAACAAATTAATGCTAAAACCAGCTTCTTAAATAAATGATGATAAATTGCTAAATCCATGGTGCAAATAAGATTATGTGGTAATTGGAGATAACATCATTTTAACACATGATTAAAGCATCATAAGACATAAATAAGTTAGTTAAATTATAACAAATTACGTAAAAACATTGTGTTATGTTTGAGTTCATATGGTAGGCTATATGTTGGATGCTACAAGGAAGGTGAGTTTTTAAAAGTCACTTGGATATTGCCTGCAGCAAATCAGAGTGGAAAGTCAAATATGTATTTGCACATAATCCTTCAGACCTCAAGTTGGTCAAACCTGCCCATAGACACTTCAAGTCAGCCAAAAGCGGCTCAAAATAACCGTGAAATGGCGTATTTTGCAATTGCACCACCCAGTGGATGGCCCACTAGAAATAATGGCTGAACATACAAACCTCACATTTTCATGTTTTGGCTCAAATAAGTAGTGAAATGGGGACTTAAAAATGGCTGAGTTCTAAGTCAGCAGTGCTGTGCAGGTGACTGAATGAATGTTTATGAATGAATGTTTATTCAAAACATTGGCAACAACAAAATATATATGTATGTATATATATATATATATATATATAAGACAAACAAGTGTAACTATAATACAAGTGAGAATGTGCACTGTAGAATGTATTTGGTATAGTGGTATGTGACTAGTATAGAAAGGGGAAAATAAAAAAAATGGGCCAAGTGGCCCTGAAGTCCTTTGGACTAATACGTCTATATGTGACCCCGGCTGACCAAATGAGTGATAAGTCGGAAAAATTGTAACATTGTTTTCTTACATCCTTGTAAAGGTTTGGTAGGGTGCTTTACACGGTTTCAAAAAATATGACTGCTACAAAAATTGGCAAAGTTATGGAGCATTGAACATGGTAGGGGTCAAAAAGTGAAAATGAAGAAAACGGCTGTTGAAGGCAGAGAATCTTAGCTCCACAGCTGGGTGTAATACACAACCAGAGCCACCACTGATTCATGGTCAAGTAGATTAGCTCAATGCACCAACTAAGACAATACACAACACTATGAGTGACAGTGTCTAGAATGAGGCCTAAGCAGTGTCCTAATTGCTGAATAGATCAATTAAACCTGCCAAGTGGGTGACATTCTGCACAAGTGTTCATTAATCTTTAGTGATTGTTCAGAACACCAGACTGACCACATACCTAAACAAAGTGAATGTAATAGGTGAAGAACAGGCAGTGTTCAGATAGGGGTATTGGTTGAATTGTATTTGTCTCGACTCAAAAGGCTTTATTGTGTCTTCATCGATTATAAGAAAGCATTTGATTTAGTAGACCGGTCCTCCCTGTGGTCTAAGATAATTTAATGCAGTATTAATGGTATTGTGTTGAAAGTTATATACAACATGTACAAAAATGCTAAATCATGTATAAATGAGGGCCAGGCTGTGTCAGCCTTCTTCTCGTGTGTAGAGGTATGGCAAGGAGAAAACTTGTGTCCTTTGTTGTTTGCTATTTACCTGAATAATTTTGAACACTGTTAGTCACAATTATAACGGACTTGACATGGCAGCTGGTTAAATTTACATATATAGTGCATAGCGGAACTATGTCAACTCTTCTAATGGTTGACATTTCGTTGTTTCAGGTGTCAACTATATTGTGAATCTGTAATTATTAGTCTATATTGATACAATTGATTTACACAGTACCATGTCTACGCAAGGCATGGCAAGCGTAAACAGAACAGTAAAATGCATTTGATATAAATAAAGTGTAGGATATTTCACTCTATAGTTGTCCAGAATATTAATTTTCACATTACACAACATCTACTGCATGTGATGTGGTTTTGAGAAGGGCCCTTGAGACCTCAAGGGCCCTTCTCAAAACCACATCACTAGATAATGTAAACCTTTTGCACTTTGGGGGCCCCTTAGGTGCCCTTAGAATGATTCAATCAAATACAGATTTCTTGTATATAGTGGCAGCACCCTAAGATACATCTATGCAAAATTAGAAAAAAAGTTGCTGAACAGTTTTTGAAAAAATAGGCCAAATGTTACATTTTTACCAGTTTTGGGGTCCTTGGAGGCCCTAGGGAGCCCTTAAAATTATTCAATCAAATACAGATTTCTCGTGCATAGTGGCAGTGCCCCAAGATATGTCTATGCAAAATTAGAGAAAAAGTTGCTGAACGGTTTCTGAGATACGGCAGCTAACGGCAGACGGCGGACGCAGTGTGATGGCAATAGTCCCTTGGACCTTCGGCCAAAAGACTAAAAATGAGGACCAGCATTGAGTCTAGCATCACCCCAGACAATGGAGAGACTGAGGAGAACAGACAATGGAGAGACTGAGGAGAACAGACAATGGAGAGACTGAGGAGAACAGACAATGGAGAGACTGAGGAGAACAGAAAATAAACAGGTTTTATAGATTTGTATTTGACTTTTTCTAGCAATCCATATTTAATAAAACCGACACAAAATAGAGCAATGTATATTTGGTGTGTGTCACTTTGCTCAAATAGGCACATTTTAGGATAATAAATATTGATACATTCCTACTGACATAACTTAGTCCAGTTCTTCACTGTTTAATGCATCCCCTAGCAACGCTTCGCACCTGTGGCGCTCGCATACCTCAACCCTACCACCTCGCCCATAATTTTACCCAGGAGAAACACGGATATTAGCCTTAGTATACATTCCATTTGGCAGGTGGCGTCACTGTAGTGGTTATATTTTCCTAGCGAAACGAGGCGATGACCAACACCTCACCCACATATACTACTTAAAATATTTTGGGGGTATTTTTGAATTGATGCGACCACCCCTAGTGACTGACCTTGATGTTTCTGTTGGCGACCATCTATTTCTATCTTCTCAAACATCTCAACAGATTCACCAGCAAAGAGGATCTTCTGGGCAACTTTTGTTGGAATGTAGGTAGGCAGCATGTCGGCACGAAGTGCAAACCTCTCTCCAATAGAGTGGTTTACTGCAGTGTCAGACAACATCTACAAACAAATTCATGTAACCCACCATGCCAAAATGAGACATTTCTAAAAGAAAATTATGTTTTTAACTGCATTTTCAGATTGAGCACATCAAGAGGGAGGAGCACCTCTTGTGAAGAATTCGCGAACCATGTTTAGCTGCTGCGAAACCCTAATTAACATACTTATTTTAGGGAGTCTTCGAGAAAAATTATGTCAGTGGTAAGAATAGAAATCCCTCTTTGTGGTGGTATATAACATGACACGCTTGAAGAATGTTTATTGGAAGAGATAATCGAACATCGTCAGACCTAAACTATTGTCAACATTTTGATAGGTGTCACAAAACATCGAAAATAAACACATTTAGGTAATATTTATGCAATTTTTACAACTAACACACAAAAGAGTAGTTTATCCTGTATCATTTTGGAATGATGGGTGACATGTTACTCATTATTACACAATATATTACACAATATTTTGTGTGGTCATAATGCAAGAGCACTTTATTGTGGACACTGGTTAATTATATCTTATTACATTTTTTTGTAATTATATATTTTACCGATTAAATGTTTTTTTTAGCTAATTCATCTTTTAAAATTAAACGTAACATCTCTGTTCCTCACTGGTTAACATTTATTTATATATTTCATACTGCAGCCCAAAACACTATTCACAAGTTGAAAATTATGCATGCGAAATGTACAAACTGTAAACAAGACATTAAATTTATAAACAATCATTATTGGTACTTACTGCTTACGGGCACTTAACGATTCAGCAAACTTCCTGCCAATGATTACATAAGGGAACAGACAACCCCCTTTAATGCACATTTGAATGTATATGGACTTTAACCCGGAAATAAAAGTACATAAGAGACCTGTCACAGCGAAGTGGGTATTATGTTGCAAAATAGTGAAACAGAGTTTTGTACCTTTTTGGATTTCACAGATTATGGGCTATAAAGGTTAATAAATGTGTGTATTTTATTAGTTTTGGATTATTTGTCGAGGAAAATCAACTGGACATTAAAAGTTGAGATTATACAGCATACATTTCTACCAAAATCACAAAATGAATGGGGCATGGCCTAGAGAGCTATTTTTGGCTCGTGTGCAGAATAGCCCTGAGCCACTTAACACACGGTTCACAGTGCTGGGTGACATATGTTCGTAGGAGAAAAACCTACGGTTACCTACCTGGATCTGCTGCATCTGCTGCCCTGTTACCCCACCAATGCCAAGGTCATCATCTTCAATCTCCTGCGGTATAGTCAATGCCCTGTTCACTTTGTGAATGAACAACTCACTGTAGTCATCCAATAGGAGGCCATGTAACATCCACGCAGTCAGCTGTTTGTACAGGGCCTTGTGACAGATGTGCTGGATCCTGTGATTGGAGAATGCATTCAAAGGTGCTGTTGTATTGGAACTAAGTTTTATCAGATTTATTGTAAATTCATGTTATATAAGTTGTAAAAGGTAAGTTCTTATTTAGCAGAGTATCCAGTTCTCAGGACTGCCAAAGCACTTTACACTTTACTCCCTGGCAGACCTGTTCAATCGAACATCAACTCAACTTCTTGCTGCAATTAATGATTGAAGACTATTTGTACAAAAACATCCATCCCCTGTCTACAGCCAGGTACTCATTCATACAGCTGAGTGAACTGGAGCAATGTAGAGTGAACAAATTTGCCCAAGGTTTGACACCGTAGCACAGGATTCGAACCAAGGTTCTAGCCACTGCGCTCCACAAACGTCCAAACTATAATATTGATATGTTACCATAATGACTGTAGTCAGACATGTAAAAATATTTAAATTTCACCTGTCGGAAAACATACAGTGAAAAAAAGAATAATTTGTTGGTGTCAGAAAACTTACTGTCAGCATATACTGTATGTATTTGGACATGTGAAAATAAAAGGTGTCAGAAAACATACTGTCAGAATATACTGTATGTATCATGGACACGTAAAAAAAACAGGTGTCACAAAACATACTGTCTGTATGTACTGTATGTATTATGGACACGTGAAAATAACAGGTGTCAGAAAACATACTGTCAGTTTGTACTGTATGTATTATGGACACGTGAAAATAACAGGTGTCAGAAAACATACTGTCAGTATGTACTGTATGTATTATGGACACGTGAAAAAAACAGGTGTCAGAAAACATACTGTCTGTATGTACTGTATGTATTATAGATACGTGAAAATAACAGGTGTCAGAAAACATACTGTCAGTATGTATTGTATGTATCATGGACACGTGAAAATAACAAGTGTCAGAAAACATACTGTCAGTTTGTACTGTATGTATCATGGACACGTGAAAATAACAAGTGTCAGAAAACATACTGTCAGTATGTACTGTATGTATCATGGACACGTGAAAAAAACAGGTGTCAGAAAACATACTGTCAGTATGTACTGTATGTATCATGGACACGTGAAAATAACAGGTGTCAGAAAACATACTGTCAGTATGTACTGTATGTATCATGGACACGTGAAAATAACAGGTGTCAGAAAACATACTGTCAGTATGTACTGTATGTATCATGGACACGTGAAAATAACAGGTGTCAGAAAACATACTGTCAGTATGTACTGTATGTATCATGGACACGTGAAAATAACAGGTGTCAGAAAACATACTGTCAGTATGTACTGTATGTATCATGGACAATGCTGAAAAACAGGTGTCAGGAAAACATACTCGTCAGCATGTACTCGTATGTATCACGGACATCGAAAATAACAGTCAGGAAAACATACCCGTCAGTATGTACTCGTATGCATGGACACGGAAAATAATAATAGGTGTCAGAAAACAACAACAATGCATTATTATGAAAATAACAGGTGCCGGAAAACATACCGTCAGTAGCGTATCGTAAGCGTATCATGGACAATGCGGAAAATAATTATAAGTGTCAGAAAACATACTGTCAGTATGTACTGTATGTATCATGGACATGTGAAAATAACAGGTGTCAGAAAACATACTGACAGCATATACTGTATGTATTTGGACACGTGAAAATTACAGGTGTCAGAAAACATACTGTCAGTATGTACTGTATGTATCATGGACACGTGAAAATAACAGGTGTCAGAAAACATACTGTCAGTATGTACTGTATGTATCATGGACACGTGAAAAAAACAGGTGTCAGAAAACATACTGTCAGTATGTACTGTATGTATCATGGACACGTGAAAAAAACAGGTGTCAGAAAACATACTGTCAGTATGTACTGTATGTATCATGGACATGTGAAAATAACAGGTGTCAGAAAACATACTGTCAGTATGTACTGTATGTATCATGGACACGTGAAAAAAACAGGTGTCAGAAAACGTACTGTCAGTATGTACTGTATGTATCATGGACACGTGAAAATAACAGGTGTCAGAAAACGTACTGTCAGTATGTACTGTATGTATTATGGACACGTGAAAATAACAGGTGTCAGAAAACGTACTGTCTGCATGTACTGTATGTATTTGGTCACGTGAAAATAACAGGTGTCAGAAAACATACTGTCAGTATGTACTGTATGTATCATGGACACGTGAAAAAAACAGGTGTCAGAAAACATACTGTCAGTATGTACTGTATGTATCATGGACACGTGAAAAAAACAGGTGTCAGAAAACATACTGTCAGTATGTACTGTATGTATCATGGACATGTGAAAATAACAGGTGTCAGAAAACATACTGTCAGTATGTACTGTATGTATTATGGACACGTGAAAATAACACGTGTCAGAAAACATACTGTCAGTATGTACTGTATGTATCATGGACACGTGAAAAAAACAGGTGTCAGAAAACATACTGTCAGTATGTACTGTATGTATCATGGACACGTGAAAATAACAGGTGTCAGAAAACATACTGTCAGTATGTACTGTATGTATTATGGACACGTGAAAATAACAGGTGTCAGAAAACATACTGTCAGTATGTACTGTATGTATCATGGACACGTGAAAAAAACAGGTGTCAGAAAACATACTGTCAGTATGTACTGTATGTATCATGGACACGTAAAAATAACAGGTGTCAGAAAACATACTGTCAGTATGTACTGTATGTATTATGGACACGTGAAAATAACAGGTGTCAGAAAACGTACTGTCTGCATGTACTGTATGTATTTGGTCACGTGAAAATAACAGGTGTCAGAAAACATACTGTCAGTATGTACTGTATGTATTTGGACACGTAAAAATTTGTGAAGATTTTTTGCTGTCCTAATACATAAAGTCATACCAGTAACTCTAACTAAGACTGAGGTTGTCTGCCAGTATCTGTTCCAATACATTAAGTCATACCAGTAACTCTAACTAAGACTGAGGTTGTCTGCCAGTATCTGTTCCAATAAATAAAGTCATACCAGTAACTCTAACTAAGACTGAGGTTGTCTGCCAGTATCTGTTCCAATACATAAAGTCATACCAGTAACTCTAACTAAGACTGAGGTTGTCTGCCAGTATCTGTTCCAATACATAAAGTCATACCAGTAACTCTAACTAAGACTGAGGTTGTCTGCCAGTATCTGTTCCAATGCGCCAAGATCCACCCACATCTATCAGCAATAATGTATGTTCAATTCATTAGGTGGCACCACTGTATCAATTTATTTTCTCCACAACATGTGGCAACAACCAACCTATCCGCATGGTTTTGGGACTTTACTAACCACCCTTAAGTCACCAGGAGGAGACACCAGTTGGGGGATCAACAAGAGGTCACTTACTGAAAGAGTGTTTTCTTGACAACTGGAATGCCACAACAAGCTGCTCTGTTGATGAACTCCAGAATCTGACAGCCGTGTGCCTGCAACAGAAACCTGTTGTCATAGAGGTGTAGATGATTTCATGAAAGATTTATTTCTCAGAAAGACTGACATTTTATGGAATGTATGAAGTTGACAGCTTGCAAATTCCTTGCTTATTTACTACAGTCATAAACAGCTAGTCAATGTTGCTACACAGTGACTGTGTCATTTGTAATATGTGAACACTTCATTTATACACAGATTTCCACAGCAAAACTCCATTTAATAGTTTTTACATTTGACTAATATGTTAAAATATATGTTAAAAAAAACTGTGGTGTATGTAAATTATATATATGTTACTAATGTATATATAATTATATATATATATACATATATATATAATCCTAAAGGCAGCATACGCAGACCATTATGAGAGATAGGATATACAACAATGCTCTCAAAATCACCAAATATTTTTTGGGTTGCAAATAATTATTTATGCAAGCAACAACACAGAGTCCAATATAGTGATGAAAAAAGGCCAAATGAATGACGTTTATTTATTAACGTGATAAGAGAGAAATGTGGGCTCGACATCCCAAGGCCAGGCCTGTGACTGAGCCCATGCTAGTCTCCTGTACCTCAGGTTGACCGAGCCCACATTTCGGCACATAAACCAGCAGTATTGGTATACATGACTAATGTATATATAATTATATATATATATACATATATATATAATCCTAAAGGCAGCATACGCAGACCATTATGAGAGATAGGATATACAACAACAATGCTCTCAAAATCACCAAATATTTTTTGGGTTGCAAATAATTATTTATATAATTACACGGCTGGTTATACTACCTATATATTAACAGTTCTTCTACATAAGAATAGCACAGCAAAATGTTCGAAAGTATTAATGTCTAGTAATTAGGTTGTCTACTTTGTTTACTTTCTAGACTGTTACTTGCATTATCTGGATACACTGACCCTACAACGACAAAGCGCTGTGTAACTGCACAGTTGTTTCAACAGAAGAGCAACTCACCTGGTGTGTCTCTACCTGATCAAGAAGTCGAGACAATGCTGGGAACAAGAGTTGATACTGCAACATACATACAGTTCCATATAATATAAATAAATATAAAACGTCTTGACATGTTCCGATAGCTTGAGTTTTGGGATAAACTATCTATTTATGTTAACCAACAAAAACCAAAAGCACCGATATCTGCTTTAAATACAAAATACACTGGTATCCTTTATTTCCCCACTGCTCAGTCACTGAAATTCTTAACAACATATCGAGATTAACATTTTTTACCTGTGTAGATTATTTTGTGATCTTCTGAAAATGGCTTTATCAGTACAAACAACGTATTGATAGAATTGTGTCATCATACAGGTGAGAAACTTCGTAATTTCCCTTGTCTTGGTTGATCACTGGCCTTGTTGTTGTTGTTCTCCACGTGTACAACTACTTTATTCTACCAGCCAGTCATGACACTGATGAGGCCATCTTGGTAAACTTATGAAATAATCCATACATGTACACATAAAAACATAGTTATCTATCTGTATGTTAATAAGTATTAGTGTTAAAATAAAATAAAACTATACGGTAAAATGTTCAGTAATTTCACCTGCTTTATTTAATTTTAGTGAAGATACTGATGCAAGAGACAATGCATAGGCCAGCATGTGAAATAGAACATCAACAATAATTCTTTGGAGGCTTTCCCTGTCTTTGGGAGAAGACACATGAAGGGGATTTGCTGAAAGATTTACATACACTGTAACACTGTAATTGTAAAACAAAACAACCAAGTTTAGTGACATATTCAGATATCACAAACAAATTTACAATGTTTAATAAAAACTAATAATCTGTGCATAAGTGTAAAGTGTACCTCCTCCAGGGCACTCTGTACATAGGCGACCGTGAGGTGGGAATCAGCGAGTAATTCACTCTCCACCTGTAGTAAGGTCTTGCGGTATGGTGAAAGGACTGTGTCGAGTCCCTGACATAGACTCATCACATACAATCCATGCAGGCCCGTGGTAGCTGCACATGGAGGTGAGAACATTCATCATCAAAACTAACACTGCCAAATACAATAACTTCTAAACATTTAGTGGATTTCGCATGGGAGCACTGCCTTTTTAAAACTCAACATTTGCCAACTGTAGATTTTCTGGAGGATAAGCCCATGCAAAAAACAGTTTGCACACATTTCTTGCACTAAAAAAATGGGGCTAAACAGTAATTGTGTTTGCTTACTCCAAGGTTGCTTACTTGCTACATGTGTATACAAGTGTATACAATTGTATACATGTGTGTGTGTGTGCGTGTATGTTTATTCATGTGTGCTTACACATGTGTACTTGCGTGCACAAATGTTCCCGGTGCAGATATGGTGAAATCTTATATAAAATTACCTAAAGGTACATAATAAATTATTACAATATCAATACAATGGACAGATGAGATGGGAGTAAAAAAATCTTGTCATTTGTGTACAATGTCTGTATTATTTTATATGGCTGCACCATGTTTGATAACTATCTGTTCATAGCTAAGTGTGCTCTAATACTTGCTCTAAATTGATTTTGTAGAACGTTGTACATGTACTCTATAAAACATTCCTGGATTACAACAAACCTTTTTGTGGCGAGTGACTGTTGTGTTTTATGAATGTTGTGAAACGGCTGTAATGTGTTGCAAGACGACATAGTCGGTTGAGTAGAGCAACTTCAGTTGGATGAATGAACGGTAGGTCCGATATCACCTGTAGGAAAACACACAAGCATATATAATATATATATGTGTATATATAATAGAAAATCACAGTGTCACTGTCAACATTCCTATACTGCTACAGACCACTGCAGGGAGTCAGTAATGACATTCCTGTCGTATATAATGTCTGCAATGCACCTCTCTCACACGCGCCACTGGGAAGCAACTCCGGCTGCTGGGAGCAAGAACCAAGGGGATAGAGACACCACTCTGTGAGTACACAACAGGTTACAAATTTAATGAAGGTTTTTGGAGAGCTTGAAGGGGGTTTTCTTAGCAAGCCTTGAGGTGGGGTGCAATTGGGGGTGTTTTTAGAGACCCTAAAGTGGGTGCAGTTAGAAATTTTTGGTTAGTCTTAAGGTAGGATGCATTTGAAGCGTTGGTAAGCTTAAACAACTTTGAACATCATTGCAAAAAATTCAACAGCACCCCTTCCCCCATCTTCTGATGTCATGATCCAACAGCGGAGTGGTGCTGAAGCTCCGGCTCAGCCCACGCAATATTAATTTTATTCCAGCGCCACTGACACCAGATAGAAGGGGCCAATGATTTCTTGTGTTTTTACCAGAGGAAACAGCACTCTGGTTTACATTAGTCACTGTGGCCATTGTTGCATCTTTGAAGTTGAAATTAGCAATGGTTTGATGCAAACTAGAGTTGCTATTTGGACCTTGGCTCAACGGTCCATAAAATGCAAAATTGTGTAGCTTTATTTATATGGATGAAATGATTTACACATAATTAATGCATTGCATGATGGAATATAAAAAGGGAAGAAGGTACTGTACATACACATATTGATGTACTGTAGTGTAGGCCTATGTATGGCTGCCTTACTGGCTAATTAAAGAATCAGTAGAATCCGGGCACACCTAAATTTTGCCGTTATAAATATATTTTTGCCTAAATTTGATAACTCACTGCATTTATTCCAACATTCCACATAATCCCAGGCATATTAACGTTATACATGTATTGTCTTAACACATGCTTGATGGATTGATGCCTAAAATAAAACAGTACACATTTTTCATCAACATATGCTGTTGTTACTTATTTCAAGCATGCTGCGTGATAACGCATGTATATATTTATAATTGTAGGTGTTATACGTGTGCGTGCATGTGCGATGCTTCGACACAATATCACTTTTACGGAAGCCATGGAGTTACACAATGCTGTGGCTTGTGCCTGTGATCAGAGATGTCAAGTTTTTAATTTAGTTTTTGTGTGAATTTTGATCATTACACTTACAGCCGACATAGTATAATACATGAATGTAACTAACTAGTAGTATTAGTAGTAACTTTTATTAAATAACGACGTACGTAGTGTGTATATGTATGTCATATATGTAAGAAGATTTGTGGCTCTAGATTCTAGGTGGTCGTTTTCGTGGTTAGGTCAGAAAGTAAAAGATATCCCACTTGTCACATAGTCATTAATACTTTTAAGTATCCGCCCAATGCACCGGGGGGCTCCGTCAGGTAGTTTGGTATTGCGGGCGATAATACAGCACTTCTTCGTAACATCACATTCTTACCTGTATTTCGTTGTTTGCATTCTTCACAAATACACTTCCATTGTAGCCGCTCAGTGCAAGTATCAACTCGTGCAACATCTATGATGATTATACAAGATTAGAGTATAAATTGGATATGTTTAAAAACTCTTGAAACAGCCGATGTTGTCAAAACAAATGAATTTGATTGGTTAATGATAAAACGTAGGCATGCGCAATCGGCGTGAACATCTTTGGTCGCTCTTTTGTATAAAAGACGCTACTGGTGAAATGAATTCGTGATGCAGTATACTGAAACAGAATATAAGACATAAGTATTCTCAAAGCAAGGTATCTGCGTACATGGTGTGCTGTGGCTGTAGCTGCTAAATATTTGCTACTGAGAAGTAAGGTACGCCGATAAGTAAATAAAACAAGGAAAAGAAAATTATGTTAGAAAAATACACCACTGCGGCTGCCCTGGCTGGCACTGGCAGTGGCAGCACTGTAGTCGACAGTGTAGTGTAGTCTGTAGTGTAGACATACTATTCAGTAAAAGATTACCAAATAAGCCTACACTACAGTGTTACAGTGCCTATACCACCTGACCTGTCCATGACTACGTCATGTCGGCTGACACTGTGACAGCATAACTGGAGCTGGAGGAGCCTGAACGTTGAAGGCTTGGCCCCCTAATTAGCTAATACTAGTAATATTTTAGCTGGATGTCTGGAGATAGGAGTAGCTACACATTTTCAGGGGAAATATCAAAATCTGTGGATTCCAAGTTTTCTTACATAAACAGCATTTACGGAAAATCAGTTTTGCCGACATCCTACTCATTTAATTAAAATGGGTCACAAATTCTGTATGCTCCCAACTGGATTAATAACAAAGCAAAACCATTCCATTCTAGCAGAATTTTGGGTATACTAACAACCTGATATTTTGTGTCACACTGAAAATCGTGTCACTGAAATCTTATGTTTTAACTTTTAATGCTCTTGGCCTATAGGCTATATTCAAACACTACACACTTGGGCATAAAAGAACTGGATTCACAACGAGCTAACCAGCTGAAGAAGTACATTTAATATCAGTAGACCCCTAGGCCTAAGACTGAGTATTATAATTATTGAAGCATTTGCTCTGTGGAGTCTCATTCGCCACAGCATGGCACTATTTCAAAAATGTTACATGATCAGGCAAAACATGGCAATCTATTTATAGATAGTATTATTATCTTTAAATAATAATGTAGACAAATTTTTATTCCACAGTTGCAACTTCAGATATAGCCTTTTGAAAAGTTGGGCCCTGCAGCATCTCCATTGCACAAAGCCCCCTTGGTGAAATTTTAAAAAGTATAAATCTATGAACCACCCTAATGGATCAGTTAGCATGCGTACAACATTTTAGCCATATGTGTGAAAGTAACAGACATGTTTGGACAGCCATACAAACACAAACAAAACAAACGGACAACCAAACTCTGTTTTATTATTATCACACCTATTTGGGTGTGTGTAGTAAATGGGTGTTTCTGTTTAACCAATCTTTGTTACAGAAGTATCAATGGTGACCAAGCAACGATGGAGAAGTTCATCATATTTGGTCTGTGCTATCTGTTCTTGATTACCGTGCTGCTGTGGGTCTACTGTCTGGCTCTATTCTTCAAAGTGCAAGACTTCTGGAGAGACCCTAATCAAGACCAAGACACCTCCTTGAGTTCCACTCCCAGCGATTTGTCTCACAGCAACGTCATGATGGCCGACCGTCCAAACATTTTGATGTAGCATTACATTTGTTTTGCATCAGTTCAGCTATTATCTGTGATTTGACAACAGCATTGCATCATTAACAGGATTGCATCATTTCATCTGTTGAAAATTAGATACTTGGTATTCAGCTGAAAACTTTGCACCATATGAAAGACAATGAAGCGTTCTCTTGAAAGTTACTGGCCGATTGGCTGCAGGTATATACATATATATATATATATAGGTTAAAAGAAAGCTCGTAAATAGTTATTTTATTGATATTACCGGGGGGTAGTCTTTATAATATAAAGGTTATTACTTGATCAGATCATGTTGAGAAATTATGTTATTTGTTTAGAAATAAAATTTGAAAATTTATATTTCAAACAGTTGTTTTAGTTATAGGGTTATAGAATAAAATCACTACAGGATAATCCAGCAACACAAGCATGATTATAACTGTTCTTTGTTTTCTTTTTATGTATTCAGCATTTCTGAGTTATTGACTTTACTAGGTACTTGGCACCATGCATCAAAATATAAATATGTGTCCAATTTTACAATTATAGTAAATATAATGTAACTAAACATGATATAATATCAAACACTAAGAGTGGATTTCACCTTATAATACCCAAAATACATACACTGTATTTACAATCTATACTAAATGAAACCCAGTTGTAGTAACAATCGATTTTTTTCAAATTGTAAAGTTTGTGTGTGCCAGAGTGTCGGAGAGAGTTCGGCGGCACCAGCCAGACACAGAGGAGGGAGGGGAACAGAAACGCTTGAAGGGATCCACTAGCAATCAGAACATCACACATAGCAGTGTAATCCAGGGACAGATGGTCCCAGTAAGGTTTGTTGTAGAATTAGGTCGCATATTATGTACAATTTATAATAGTTTTGTAAAATGTTTATGTAATAATATGAATACAACAATGTTGGGAATTCTTGCTGATATAACGTGACAAAGGAAAGCATAAATATTCATATATTTTCTTTAGTTTGTACTCTAGAAAGTCTCCATACCATATTCATTCTATTAAGCCTCCATGCCCTAATTAGCGTACACTTCCTTTTAGTATCTTTACAGTGTTCTGGTACAGGTATCTTGTTTCTCATATGTGAGATGCATAAATGACTTGATAGTCAGTCATGTCTGCTGAGATGGCGGTATCCAGGAACCACAAAAAATGGATGTACACTTATTGGACCACAAATTTTACATATTTTTATATCTCAAATATTTGTTAACCCTACTGTATGTTTAATAGAATGATTGCGGTGTATATGTGACTGCAATATAATAATATTAAATTATTTAGTAATTACTGGTGCCAGTATTTAGGTAAATATAAGCAAAATGTTGTGATAAGATAGGGTTAGAGTTCTTGGTGATTTTATTTACAATGCCACAAGTACCATAAATCAGCCACTAAATACTACAGCTATATATTAATTTTTATATGAATATACATATATATAATGTATATATCTACATCAGAATGTTGTTCTTCATGTTGGAAGTACAGTAATTAAAAAATAAAGTCGGACATTTACGTTTAAACAATTAAAATATTTATTTCATCATTAAACTTTTTGAAATTATTATATTCATTTTGGAATAAATGCAGTGCTTTTAACATTGTTTGTAGTTCGATGAGCAACTGGGACAGAGTTGTAAGTATAGAAATGGTATTCTCTCTATAGATTCACCCAAGATGTGGAATGAACTCCCTATTACTTAAAAATAATCTGAAACTATAGATGCCGATCATAAGAAATTATTTGTTTTAAATTGCATTAGCACCCTAAAATTTTGGTGGTCCCTTAAAATAATTGCTCTAATGATGATTCTTGTGCATTCCTGTTCATTATTTTGCCTAATGATTTTCGTTTTGTCCCTTTCTCATGGCTGTAGACAGTTACGCGATTGTGTATGTCATGTTATTACGACCCTCAATCTGCGTTATTAGGAAGTTTGATATGATTATGACATCATGCTGACTTCGAGAATAAAACGAAAGCCGCTCAAATGAGAGCTTGAAAGTGACAGAAACATGGTGCCATCTTAAGGCAAAAAGTACAGTGAATTGTTATTTATAAAGTATCCGCAAGGTGATACAGCAGCGGTATTACTTTACTAAGCTTTTTTAAAGCACACATTCACTACTAAAAATCTGTTTTCGTGTGTGGTTTTACTTCTGAAAAAAGGGGATGCATTGTTAATGAGATTGCATCATCTCGGTGGGTGGCCATTGGGAAAAGCACGATAACAGGATGAATACTGTATGCCCTAAGTGTATAGACTAGAGTGAGTGTGATCTGTAGATCTGTGGCGAGACAGCAAAGAGGAAGCGGCCAGATGATATGACTGAAGTTGGCAATTTGTGGCATCTGGAGGCAGACAGAAAGGTGACATTCGACACGCTAACACCTCCCAATCAACTCCGGTATGTTAGTTGTTTATTTTCTCACCTTACATTTTACTATGATATTGCTACATTACCCGTTTAGTAAAGGTCTGCCAGGGAGTAAAATGTAAAGCACTTGAGCAGTTCTGAGGACCTATATAAGAACTTACCTTTACTGTCGTTATCTCAATAAGGTGCAAGCTTTTGTCTGCAACAAGACAGTCTTGAGGCATTGCGGACGTATGTCATTTGCGCTTGTGTTCACATGAAGTGCATGGATCTGCCTCGTCCTTGATAAAGTGCTCCAGACACATCCATAATAATTAGAAATACACATCCACCCAGTGGATTGCCAATGTGTTTCCTAAACTGAAATCATTCCACCACTTAAAAAGGAAATACTTTATTGTACTACTCGTCAAATCTACAGCTTATAGTCATTTAGTGGTTAGATAATTAAACCTATGATGTTTTTTGTAAACCTCATTCAATGAATTGTGCCACTGCATTTTTTATTTTACATAATTGACCTTAATTTTATATATACTTGTTCAGTCAGCTATGGTCTTTTTCATTAATGTCCAATAACACTTGTTTAGTTGGTCTTGTTCAGTCAGTCTTATTTTATATGTCTGCTTCAGTGAATCTTGTTCACTCAGTCTTGCAATGTGTGCCTTGTTCAATCAGTTTTGATCAGTGAGTCTTGTTCAGTTAGTTTAATTATTTCAATCTTGTCCAGTCAGTTGCTATCAATAATATTGACCAAATTGTTATAATGTTAAACCTTGGAGGTATTAGAAACATTTACCTTCCATAATGTACATGTAATTCCATTATCTTTCGGCCAAACATACTACATTGTTTCAACAGGCAATGCCGTGTTGTGGCAAGAATACATTTCACCTGTCTCGGTCTGTGTTTGATGTGAAACAGGAGCAAAAAGAAGTCAAGAACAAACAAACCTGAACAGGGCATCCACAACCACCTAGCTCAGATCAAGAGGAAACAAGCTACATGGTAAATATACAGCGTAATAGTGGACACCATAGCCGAGTTTGACGTAGCGACGAAAGTTACAAATTATTACAATAGTCATGACTACTGACAGTCAAAAACATTCAGCCTGAGACAGTTTGGCCAGAATTACATAAGACCTGTGAGACAAGGTGGTCAAGTGGTTAGAGAGCTGGACTGTTGATTGGAGGGACAGAGGTTCGAATTCTTGTGCCGACTGGTTGGTAGTTCGGTACTGGTATCGGCTACTTTGTTGAAACTTTCGCAGTTTTGTTCACCCTACGTTACCTGTGTCTTTCGGAAGAGACACTCTAAGCCATTGGTCCCATCTGTCTGGTGTCTATGCCAGGGGAACAAAAACAATCCATATATATCATAATTTCTTAACAGAAGTTACCATCCCCAAATCAAGCAAACATTTTCAGCCTATATCTCAAAATGAGTGTTATGGTAATGAGACTCAATCTATGGTGGAGGGTCACAATATGCCGACAAATTATTATGACAATGATTTGTAGCTTTTAAATAAAAAACTGGCTTTCATTAAAATTGTGTAGCAATTATGATGAAAGTATCTACTTTAAAGACTAAATACATGTTATGGAAGTTGTCTGAATTATGTCACAGTACGTTGTTGCTTTTGTTGTCTACTTAATTGTTGCTCTCCACTTGGTGCGTGTAGTCTGTGGTTAGGCTGAACTTTACACTTAGTGCGTGTAGGCTGTGGTTAGGCTGAACTTTACACTTGGTGCGTGTAGTCTGTGGTTAGGCTGAACTTTACACTTGGTGCGTGTAGGCTGTGGTTAGGCTGAACTTTACACTTGGTGCGTGTAGTCTGTGGTTAGGCTGAACTTTACACTTGGTGCGTGTAGGCTGTGGTTAGGCTGAACTTTACACTTGGTGCGTGTAGGCTGTGGTTAGGCTGAACTTTACACTTGGTGCGTGTAGGCTGTGGTTAGGCTGAACTTTACACTTGGTGCGTGTAGGCTGTGGTTAGGCTGAACTTTACACTTGGTGCGTGTAGTCTGTGGTTAGGCTGAACTTTACACTTGGTGCGTGTAGGCTGTGGTTAGGCTGAACTTTACACTTGGTGCGTGTAGTCTGTGGTTAGGCTGAACTTTACACTTGGTGCGTGTAGGCTGTGGTTAGGCTGAACTTTACACTTGGTGCATGTAGTCTGTGGTTAGGCTGAACTTTACACTTGGTGCGTGTAGTCTGTGGTTAGGCTGAACTTTACACTTGGTGCGTGTAGGCTGTGGTTAGGCTGAACTTTACACTTGGTGCGTGTAGTCTGTGGTTAGGCTGAACTTTACACTTGGTGCGTGTAGTCTGTGGTTAGGCTGAACTTTACACTTGGTGCGTGTAGGCTGTGGTTAGGCTGAACTTTACACTTGGTGCGTGTAGGCTGTGGTTAGGCTGAACTTTACACTTGGTGCATGTAGGCTGTGGTTAGGCTGAACTTTACACTTGGTGCGTGTAGGCTGTGGTTAGGCTGAACTTTACACTTGGTGCGTGTAGGCTGTGGTTAGGCTGAACTTTACACTTGTGCGTGTAGGCTGTGGTTAGGCTGAACTTTACACTTGGTGCGTGTAGGCTGTGGTTAGGCTGAACTTTACACTTGGTGCGTGTAGTCTGTGGTTAGGCTGAACTTTACACTTGGTGCGTGTAGGCTGTGGTTAGGCTGAACTTTACACTTGGTGCGTGTAGGCTGTGGTTAGGCTGAACTTTACACTTGGTGCGTGTAGGCTGTGGTTAGGCTGAACTTTACACTTGGTGCGTGTAGGCTGTGGTTAGGCTGAACTTTACACTTGGTGCATGTAGTCTGTGGTTAGGCTGAACTTTACACTTGGTGCGTGTAGTCTATGAACTTTACACTTGGTGCGTGTAGGCTGTGGTTAGGCTGAACTTTACACTTGGTGCGTGTAGTCTGTGGTTAGGCTGAACTTTACACTTGGTGTGTGTAGTCTGTGGTTAGGCTGAACTTTACACTTGGTGCGTGTAGTCTGTGGTTAGGCTGAACTTTACACTTGGTGCATGTAGTCTGTGGTTAGACTGAACTTTACACTTGGTGCGTGTACACTTGGTGCATGTAGTCTGTGGTTAGGCTGAACTTTACACTTGGTGCGTGTAGTCTGTGGTTAGACTGAACTTTACACTTGGTGCGTGTAGGCTGTGGTTAGGCTGAACTTTACACTTGGTGCGTGTAGTCTATGGTTAGGCTGAATTTTACACTTGGTGCGTGTAGGCTGTGTTTAGGCTGAACTTTACACTTGGTGCATGTAGTCTGTGGTTAGGCTGAACTTTACACTTGGTGCATGTAGTCTGTGGTTAGACTGAACTTTACACTTGGTGCGTGTAGTCTGTGGTTAGGCTGAACTTTACACTTGGTGCGTGTAGTCTATGGTTAGGCTGAACTTTATACTTGGTGCGTGTAGGCTGTGGTTAGGCTGAACTTTACACTTGGTGCTTGTAGTCTGTGGTTAGGCTGAACTTTACACTTGGTGCGTGTAGTCTGTGGTTAGACTGAACTTTACACTTGGTGCGTGTAGGCTGTGGTTAGGCTGAACTTTACACTTGGTGCGTGTAGTCTATGATTAGGCTGAACTTTACACTTGGTGCGTGTAGTCTGTGGTTAGGCTGAACTTTGCAATTGGTGCGTGTAGGCTGTGGTTAGGCTGAACTTTACACTTGGTGCGTGTAGGCTGTGGTTAGGCTGAACTTTACACTTGGTGCATGTAGTCTGTGGTTAGGCTGAACTTTACACTGGTTCTCAGGGTTTGTCTGTTACCCTTCTTCCCTTCGTGATTCCACACTGCTTTAACCTTCTGTATCTTGTTGTCATTCCCCAATCCTGCCGAGTCTCACTTCAAACAATCCTTCCATCTCAGTCATACTCTTTCTCTTCTTTGATCCCCCACGCTGATGACATCTACTCTCTTCATCAGCTGTTCTTCCTTCCACATGTACAACTAATTCAACTCCACCCTGTCATACTTCATTATCATGAATACTGAAGTGTGTGACTTAATTCACCTACCCATCATGTGACCTGTTGCCTAGCAAAACCTCCGTCCAGCCATCAAAAATGAATGCCGAACACGTGGTGGGTTCAGACATTCCGTCGTATATTTTGTTGAAATGTTGGTCCAAAAGGTGTGTCTTTATGACAAAATCATAAGGGAAAGTTTTCAAAGTGACGGCTGTATACGGGAATGTTTGATTTAAGAGGTGTCATGCAACAATGGTAATGTAATTCTCATATATGACCGTTATCAAAATTGTTGGCGAAGTTTGATAGAGATCATGCGCAAATTTTTGATTGTGACACAATTAAGCTGTGTCATACTGGATACATCAATTAGACACAGTTAAATTTCACTTGGTTCAGGTACCCAGTGGGTGGCACGCAACAGTTCAAGTCTGGGCAGAACTTGGCCATAGAGACAGCCGCTGGTATGGCACAGTTACGTCTTGCATGCAAGACGGACTCTAGGCCAACGTCAACCTTGTATGACCGTCACGAACAGATAGTACCAGTAGTACCATCTAGTGGTAATACATCACAAGGCAGTCGATGGCTTGACAAGAAACACTCAATGGTGTCCTGTCAGCCGTGGCAAAACTACGCTAGTGGAACAACCACACCCTACAAGACCACGGTAGCTGGACACACTGGACCATCTACGTCCCACAGACCACCTTGTGCAGAAATGATAGGAACAGCATGCCGAGGGCGGAATGAGGTCACAAAGAGAGCGGAAATGATTCAGGTGGGTCTGACATTAAGTGAACATGTTTATAAATCTGTACAGATCATCTATAATTAACTAACTTCATTTGCAAGTGACAGTTTAACTGTTTCAGTCGATCAGCTGATCACCGGTTTAAAAGAAGTGCCAAACAGTCAGTAAGATTAATCATTACAAGAGAGGTGTTCTGCAGCAGGTATTATAAATACAGTTAGATTTGCTTGCGTTAGGTGGCAAAAATAAACTGGAAGTCGTGACAAAAAACAAAATTATGCATGTTTTCCATGCAAATCATGTTAGCTAGATGAGTCTAACATTTTTATTAGTGAAAGTAAGTTATGTTTTGTCATCTTAGGAATATGTTTTAAAATTTATATACAACATTATCTCCCCTTTCAGAAATATTGGCTACTTGGTGATATTTACACACTAAATGAATAACAATACAAGATTAGAATGATATGCAAGTATAAAAAAAATTACTTGGTATTTCTGGTACATCCTCGCAATTTTGTAGGGTGGCACTGAAATGGTTAATCTACATTTTGTTTCTTCCTGCCTCTGTGGTCCGCTTAGCCTTCTTTACTCTTTCTCTCCATCAGTTGTTTGGTCTTTTGTGAGGGTCTTCCACTCTTGGCTGTTCATACTTGCCTTTTAAGGATATTGCTTTATGCTCTCTCCATCTCAGTTCTCTTCTTCTACCCCTTGTATGTTTTCCATGCTCTTTTTATCAGTGTTTCCTCACTCCATTCTGTGTACATGTCCTACCCATCTGAGTCTGCTCCCAACTACTTTCACTTTCAGGTGTTTCTTTGTTCCTCTCCTCCCAACTCTTTCATCTTCAGTGCTAATCTACATTCATTTAACACCCTCGTTAACTGAAGTGCTCAAGTCATTGTTTACTTGGAGTAAATGTATTATATAAAAATTGTGAACTCACAGAATGATGGTTGTTTATATATATATACAGTGTATATAACTATTAAGTTCACCCTTGGGACTGGACAAGTGACATGAATAGCGAGGTGACCTCATTAGCGGGACTAATTTCCTATACTTTACTGTATAAGGACATCATTTGGGACCTTAATTGCAAGGTGACTGTATTACCGAGTTGACCATAAAGCGAGTTAACTATAACAGTTAACTATAGGTTCATGATGGGAAAATGTTTAACCAGTCAAACATGATTGAGGTTTGATTTTTCCAAAAATTACATTGATTTCTCTTGTAGAGCCCCTTTTCCTTGTTTGGGCAAGGACTTGGGAGCCTCCGGGAAGCAGCCAAGGCACCATGGGATTCCTCCAGTCAGGTGATGCTAACCACATTACACTGTACTTTGATTACATGCCATTTTGTTTGTGTTATTTTAACTTAAGTCTCAATTCCTTAACTATTTGTGTAGCTTTAAGATCCAGTTCCGCTGTGTGTCTTTCTGATGACAGTGTTAGTGTTCCTTGATCGAGGTATTTTCAGCAGTTAAGGAATGTGAAACATCTAATGAAGGTTGCTGTAAAATTGTTAAAGAAAGTTCACTAGCTTAAAAAAGGTCTGTTCCATTATCGGGAATCAAGTTGAGGTGGTTGTTATTAGGAGGAAGTGCTCTGACTCAGTTGTGCCCCATCCCACCTAGTGGTTAAGAGTGTGGGAACCGGCCAACTTAAAAAGTATTTGCATGGAGGTGTGCCTGTCCCCATAACAAGTGTATTTTGTGGTTGTTTACTATTTAATATCTT
Organism: Paraescarpia echinospica; assembly: GCA_020002185.1. Taxonomy (NCBI): domain Eukaryota; kingdom Metazoa; phylum Annelida; class Polychaeta; order Sabellida; family Siboglinidae; genus Paraescarpia; species Paraescarpia echinospica. Next base: position 6,178,090 of record CM034541.1, read on the forward strand.
GTTTATCATTTGAAACTATCGCAGGTATAACATTCAAATTGTGAAGTGTTTGTTATGGACTTGTTAAACACAATTTGGCATGCTGTATACCTTCAACATACTTGTTCTGTTATTAAGAGCATTATGTATAAACAGTTGGTTGAACAGTTATAAGAAGAAAACACATTATATTGTTTTTCTGATGTTAACATCACAGGAAGAATTCCGGTGGAAGCCTCAGAACCTTTCAAGATTACCCAGCATGCCTGCATCCTATCCCCCCAGGGCGGGGCCACCTACACATTGTCATGACAACAGACTGGGTATCATTGACACATTTGCAGCAGTGGTGCCATCTGTTGGCACAAATAGCCCAACAAGGAAGTCAATGTTTGAGTGCGATTCAAACAGAGGACCTGCACTTAAGCTGCCGACAATCTACGAGCTAGAACTGAGGTCAAAGGTTAGCAAAGGGGTTGTGATGTGTTCAAAGACCACTTCCATATGGGGGGCATGGGATAATGGTGCACGGTCATCGCTTGTCCAGTCATGTCCACCTCCAGCGTCACAGTTTGCAGTTGATGAAGAATAGGTAGGTTAGTATATAGTGTGGTTTCAACGTGTAGGCTCAGACTTGAGACATTCACTTTGAATGAGTAAACAAGATTATAAAGTTCTTTCTACAAGTTCAACATTTCCAAGATATTTCTAGTTATGTACAAGATGTGGCAAAATTATTCACAGAATCACAAATGTATGCACACACTCGCATCACGTGTGTGCACAATATGCGCTTGAACAAATATAGATAATAATAATTGAACAAGTACACAACTGCACATACAGGCATGTACATAATGTTATACTTGCTGGTGTGTTTAATCATAGCTTTTTGTTGTATATCCTTTTATTGACAGTGGCATAATTTGTGTGAAGTAACCAAGTGCAGAGTGTACCACAGGCTATAAATCGGAAGTCTTCACTTATATGATTGACATAAAACATGTATCGTATCTGGTTGTCTTTATTTTTTATTCATTGTATGATAATTTGTGGGAGATTCAAAACACTACTGTGTCAATGCTATCCTGATGAAAATTGCATTATTATTACTATGTTCGGAAAAAATATATATTGCTCACAATGTACATTATATTGATGCAGCAATACTTTTGTTATCATTACGATGTGTTAAATGTAAACTATTAGTGTGCTCTTAGCAAGAAATGTGTTTTTTTATGCCTGGTGCCAAAAAGTAGGTTTAGTTTCTTGTAAAACGTGTTTGGAATTTATTTATTTTTTAAGTCATTTATGTTGTATGAAGGGTTATAGCTCTGCGAATAAAATATTAGCAGTCCCTCTTTAATTTCATTTTTCACTTATTACCGACTCATATCCTGAAACAATCAAACCCACCAAATAAAAAACAGCTCTGCCTCTATGGGTGTCATCCCACTAGCCCCTGTGTCTCCAGCCCCAGTGTCTCTAACCCCTGTGTTTCCAGCCCCTGTGTCTCTAGCCTCTGTGTCTAGCCAGTGTCTCTAGCCCCAGTCCCAGTAGCCTCCTGAGGTGTGAGAATTGAGTGCCAGTACTAGCCTCCCCCCAGTCAGTATGCTATTGGTTTAATGCACACCCTCTTTCTATATATTTCTAATTGTAGGTGGAGTTAATCATTTGAAGTCCCATATCACTTTCACATATCAATTGTGTGGTTTTGAAAGCTCACTGTCCTAAGAGTTAAGGTAAATCCTCTAAGTAAAGCTTGTTCGATGTGAGCTAAACACAATTTAACTCACACATGAAAGCTAATTGCCCTGATCCAGGTATAAGCTATTACAGTAGAAAGCCAATTGCCCCTGCTTTTAACTTATCAAACCATTGATTATGGATTTGTGGTATTCTAGGCCTGCCAGTTCACACATTTCTAGCCAACAAGGAAAATATATGTTGAGCTGCTCTGCTAGAGTTGGCCCGAGTTTCATGTTGAATTTTATAATTGAGTTCGGAATGACACATGAAACATGGCTGCTGTAACGTTGAGTTCATCGAAGATGCTAGGGGACACTCTGTTGCTGTTTTGAACAGTTATTGTTGCCGTTTTGAACATCCATTTGTTGAAGAGGGTTTTTACGGTTTCCCTCCAATCAAAAATTGAATGTGCACCAGATACGACTGTTTTCTTATTTCAAATCAGGTACCACAAATTACGGTGGGGTAGAACACTGAATGGAACAGCCAGGTAGAGTTGGCAAAAGGATAAGTAGTTCCACTAGCCCCCCTATAGTGCTAGTAGCCCCTGGGGGTTAGTGAGACAGGGGCTAGGGGTACTAAACCCTTCTATGTACTACAGCATAAAGCTGATCACACTTTCTCAAGATGTGTGATCTAGCAATCAAATTCTATTATGATATTTTAACAAGTGTATTCACTTACTATACTCACTGCTTGTAATACTATTCACATAATACAAATTTGAACACCAACAAATGCGATTCATGGTCGGTTAAATCAATCAAGAAAGAAGTTTTAAGATGCATCTCGACTGCAAGTTTTTACAAATTTAAGGGTAGCCACTACCCAAAAATGGCCATAGGCCATTATCTCTGTTAATACTGAACATATATTAACCAAATTTGGAGTACTAATTAGGTAAATGAATTATGTGATAGGTGGAATATGGTCTCAGTTGTTTGTGTATTACCATGGCAATGAACATTTCATTTTATGCCAGGGGCATGATCCTTGAAAATTATTCTGAGTTAATAACTATATGTGTGATCATGCAATTATCAGTAATCATTAGCTAGAATGCCCCTGTCAGATAAGGTGGTTTGGGGCAAGGATATCTGACTGCAATAACTGTTGTGAGATGGGATTTTAGATTTGAGCATTTTTCAAGGCTTCTTGAAAAATACCAAAACCTGAACAACAGTTGTTAGCTCAGAATAATTTTCAAGGATGTGAAAATTTGTCAGACTAGAAACATTCATTGCCATGGTAATATACAAGCAAATGCACCCGTATTTCACATATCATTCATTTATCTAATTAGGACTCCAAATTTGAAAATATATCTTCAGTATTAACAGAAATATGACATATTTATTATAAGGCCATTTTTTAGTGGTGGCTACCCTTAAGAAACGACTTGGTATAATTAGAGCCATCTATTGCTAAGGTAATTGAAAGAAATGATTGTGCTAACCTGTTGTAATCAGAATTAGCTAGGTTCAATTTTTGTGTGAAATTAGTTTGAAATAACCAGTGTGAAAACATCTAATTAAAGACGCATCAGACAAAACAAAAAACTGATGTTTTACTACAATCACTTAGATTCATGCTGTCACACAGTTATCATGAAATGAATGTTAGTGATAAAATCTAAATTTTGACTAATCTGAATCTTCTAATATTACAAAAAAAGTCAGCCACTTTTATATGGATATCTTTGCTAGCTATCCGCAATATTTTCTTAAATTTATAGCAGTTGGAACGATTATTCTGTCACATCATTGGTGAACTTCATACCATGATGATTAAATTATTGTAAATGTGCAAAATAATAACTTAAGCAAAAATCCTGACTCTGTAATTCACACACACATAAGTAGAGAAACGCTGCAAAGCCAAGCCCTTTATTATAGCATTGCAAAACTGACAAGACATAACCAAAGACACATGGTGGCTAATTTCACATACATTCAAGTAACCTACTGTAGTATTCATAACACAGTTGCCTTCCCCCAACACAGAAGATGAAACACCATAAATTTTATGATTTTTGCTGAAATGCATACTTTATAAATTAATAAAACACACGTATTGAAGAAGCATTTATGAACCCATAGATTAAAATATGTAAAAAAAACTATTTTGCAAAACGTTACTTTTTAAAGTTTGGTTCATTTTAATAATATACAAATCTGATCTGTAGAATCCAGAAAGGTACAAACGTCCATTTCACAATTTTGCAACTTAATACCCACTCCGCTTTGGCAGGTCACATATACACAAAGATCTCACAAACACTACATGTTCTGAATGCTTCCTACTGCCCTCTTACCGTCACCTCTTCCAAAACTCCATTCCACATCAGGGTTGGGGCCAAGTACATGCCAAAGAATCAAGTACATTTCAAGTACATAACTTGAATGATTTATAAAACAAAAATAATATTTCTCTACTGTTCTGCCCATGTGGTGCACAACACTAAATGGCCATCCTGACTGTAACAACATTTAATATCATATTTTAAAAAGTTAATAACTTGCACCCAAATAATGTGATTGTTGATCATTACAACTGAAATATACTGATCAAATTTACTTGACCTCAACCTCATCCAAAGAAAGTCAATCCTTCGCATAGTGAAACAATATTTTTTCAATCACAACAAATAATTCCCTTACAAGTCAAAGGATGTGAGCAAAGAACATTTTCATCGTACAGAACATCCACACGTCAACGTGTTACATAAAACTACACAAAGAATCAACTTTCTTACATAAGTCTTCCACCAACCTACGTTAGGCGTGCATGTTTAGTGCTCTCAATGATTCTGGCATGGTCCACACGGCACACACTAGGCTGGCAGACTAATACAGGTTTCCACATAAAATCAGTTGTCAATCACAGAACTTGGTATACGATAACAATTAACAGTTTTCTTCCGACGAGACTGAACAAGTGGTCTACCACCTGACCTGACCAAATCACAGAGATGGATCAGAGACATCACATTATTGCCACCAACTTGTCAGTTGTAATGTTCGTGCCACCAACTTGTCAGTTGTAATGTTCGTATTTCACCAAAAAAGAAAACGGCCATTGCTTCGAGAACAGACACACAAACACAGTACATTCTTCAATTAGGCCAACATGTATATACATTCATTGTTGGCACATCAACAATCGCTGCTTAAGGGTGAAACCACTCGAAGACTACGTTTCTCTGCACCACAGTACTGTTGGTTATGTCAGTTTAACTATTCAGATAATCTGGCAGCACATTCTGGTGATTTGAATGAATTCACCAGGTCGTTATAGTCTAATTGGACTTTGTGTTTTTGCAAGCATCACCAACTTCTGAAACAGGAAAACAGACTTCTAATGATTTTACTCTTCGACAATGAACTATATCTACCTGTTACCAGTAGGTATTTCCACACATCGCCTTCATAGTTACCTGACTGCCATTGTACCTACCTGTTTTTCACAATCATACAACTGTTGTGTGCCTAGTTGACAGGTATGTCACACAGGTGAGTCTTCATGCAATTTTCTATCATTTGACCACATAAAACAACCACTTCACCCAATTAAAACAGTAGTTTTGTAAGAGGTGCACATTATTATGTTCCCCATAATAGAGTAGCATCAAGCAAGCTCCATATGTACACGTGCCCCGTGATGACTCGCTGCACACAGCTGTGATCTCCCCATTGCATACTGCTGTGATCACCCACTGCTCATAGCTGTGATCTCCCCATTACATACAGCTGTGTCCACCCTCTGCTCATAGCGGTGATCTCCCCATTGCATACAGCTGTGATCACCCCACCGCATACTGCTGTAATCATGCCATTACATACAGCTGTGATCACCCTACTGCTCACAGCTGTAATCACACTACTGCCCCTAGCTGTGGTCACCCTGCTATAAATAATAATAAAACAAACAAAGAAATGACAAATAAAGGGCCAGAATGAATACACAAACACCACCAAATATTGCCACAACAATAGAAGAATGACTGGAAAAGGATATTTGAATTTAAAAATCCACTAATAAACTAGAAAATGAGGCAACACAAACAACAAGCAAACACTCTGCATGGACCAGACTCCACAGGGCACCCTAGGGTGTGACAAGGCACCCTAGGGGGTAACATCACCCTACAGGGTAGACGTCACACATGTACCTGTGTAGCCATTCTGTGTCCACAACAGATAATGTGGCACTCTGATGCCACGTATCCTAGGTGATATTCCTTGTGACAGCATAGTGCACGCGGAACAATGGCACAGAGATTTCGTGCAATTGACCCGACACCGCCACCCACTCGGGTAAACTATGTAACCTCGTGCCCATTTGCAAGCGCATCAAGCACGTTGAAAGAGAATACACTGTGATAACAAAGGTATACGTGTACACACATATGTACTTATAACATACAGACCTGCGCCGAGTAGAAGCGATCTTGCTCTCTCTCTCCCCCAGCAATCACTCGCTCCCCAGGTCATGTGACAACAGTTTTGCAGTGTACAATGGATTAACCCTGCACCCCTGCTCGCTAAGTAGCAGGGACTGCACATAGGCGTGCTGTGTTTTTTTACGACGAGCAGCCAAACTCGCAGGATCATTGCGGTATGTTCGTGTGACGAACGCAACCCGATCCTGGTACAATTTTTCAGCTTTTGGAGTGAAATTACAGCCTGTGGAGACACCATTTGCAGCAGCCCCTCCGTAATACAGCCTTCAACATCCCAGTCGCGTTCTAGATTCCACCAGAAGATTTGTTTGTGTTGAACTAGACAGTAATGGGACCGAGCAAATGAATCCAATCTGAACAACCATCATTACCATTATCAAGGAACGCGGTTACAATCTTCAGACAACCTCATGGCATTTACAGAATCCTCAACTAACCGGAAGTAGTTTTTGTCCGCCGACTGGATATTCTTAACACAAACCATCAAGGTAAGCCCAATTTGAGAGAGTACAAGTCCCTTACGCCAAGGGAACAGTGTATTTCTACGTGATCCGTAGCCAAGTCCTCCAACCATGAAGAAAGCGGCCGAATGTTCACTGCATCACCACAATATACCTTTGACAGTTATCCCAAGTTGAGATTTAACAAACTGAATCACTGATGATTGAAGACATGAAAAAACATCACCAGTTCAATCAGCAACCACAGGATGATGTGGTCGGGCTGTGCCAAACCTTGAGAAAGGGCAAGACCTTTCATTCATGCGGCCCCAAACCTCAATATCTTGACAAAAGTATCACCTACGTATGCAAATAGTTGCCAAATACAAGAAAACTTGTCGTGCATATGTGTCCAATCAATACAGTTGCCAACGGAAACGGCAATCTAGGTGGACCCATGCCTTCAAGGGATCATCCGATCAGACTTCTGAGGTGATTCCCGGCGATGCTGGCTGCCGACCGACTGCGTTGTGCATGCGGCGAGACTGCCGCCACCTCGTCCTTCCTTCCTTCTCTCGCTCCTGAACCCGCTGCTGCTGCCTGCGTCGTCCTCTGTCGACGGCTCCTGTCGCCCATAGTCGCTCCGTCGTATGACACCGTCGTCATCGTCGCTGTCACGCTCACGTGTGTCGTCACGCTGCTGTCACCGTGCCTAGTACTGTGAGAACTGTGCGCCCTGTGAGAGTGGCTGTGACTGGTAGTAGGCGCGGTCGCCCTGGTAGGTCGAGTCCTGCGATAACATGCCGTCCGCCTGCGACTTGAACTCGTCGCCTAAGTAGCTGTCCTGCAACACACACGCAACACTACGTCATCACATAACTGGGCAGGTGTTATAAGTGATACATTTCTTCTTGCCCATTTCAACATTGATACATGGTTTAGAACTGTATATTTGGCAAATTCTGGAGAATCACCGAGATAGTGAGCTCGTAAGAAAAATCCACCACCAGACAGAATCCACTCTTAAATCTCAGCCAGTTTTTATTGAAGTCCCTCCTTGTTTGACCGGATACATGAAAATGTAAGGTTTGTATGTTCAAACATCATTTCTAATGTTTTCAAAACTATCCACTAGATGGTGGTGCCACATTATACAGCATTACACAGTTATTTTGGGTTGGGTTTGGCCAAATTGAAGTGTCAGTCTACGGGCGGATTTGAGGTCTAAAGAGTTGGTGTTTTTTTCAAAATGCAAAAAAGTACAGCCTTATAAGTGAGTTGACTATTTCCACGACACCAGCGAACAGGTCCTGGTAGTGCATTCTGGTGTTAACAATTTCAAGTATACGAGATCACAGGTTAGGAGCTAAGTCAATTTTAAACAGCAAAATCAGGCTATGAGCTCCTAAGATTGTTAGTGAAACTGTCCCTGGTAACAGTTCTGACACAATGGCAATCTAGTTGATGTTACTTCCACCCAGAAACAAATATATGCCTGGGAAGAGTTGCCAGGTTGCTGAGTGTATTACGCTCAGGACACAGGCTCCTCCTGAAATGTCACTTTAATAACTGGCACATCTTAAGTACTACTAATCCTATCAAAAATATCAATGTACTATGTCGGTATGAAAAGAAGGTCCCACCTGTACTAAAATGTGATATAACAGTATTCCTTCAAAAATCTGATGATTCCATAATGCTACGGGAAATGTGTATGCTGTGGCATGTTACCTGAGAGAGTTGAGGCTGGGAGAGCCCTGACAGTCCTGGTTGACTCATCTGGAAGGGTTGACTCATAGACAGCCCTGCCTGGGTGAGGGGGCCTTGGGAGTATGGCTGGGTGCCCTCCTGAAACAACATACAACACGTTAACTTGTCTTCTAAGTAAAGGTGCAACCCCAGCCAAAGAATATTGATAATACACAGGCAAGGAAGCGAATGTGTTATTGAGAGTACACACGTGTTTCTTTGAGGTGACTATTCCATGTAAGACAATTACCCTGACTGCTCTGACTGATCATGGCGGGCGTATGACTCGTCCAACAACAACTAACCTGACTGATCATGACTCATCCAACGACAACTAACCTGACTGCTCTGACTGATCATAACTCATCCAACGACAACTAACCCGACTGCTCTGGCTGCTCACGACTCATCCAAAGAAAACTAACGTGACTGCTGTGACTGATCATGGGTCACCCAACGACAACTAACCTGACTGCTCTGACTGATCATGGCAGAAGTATGACTGCAGACAAGGAAGCCTTTGGATTATCAAAAGTCCAACCATTTTTCACCTATGTATAACCCGCCCTCCCCAGATAGCTGTCAATTTAATTTTTGAACATATTCACACTGCTAGCATTAACACAATCATCAGATAATTTGTTCCAGTCATTTATTGTCCTCTGAGAGAATGAGTACTTTCTCATATCCAACCTACACTGTTCCTTGACTAATGATGCTTTACACTAGGCCTACCAATATGCTCCGACTGTTCACGGTGGACGTATGACTCATCCAACGGCAACTAACCTGACTGCTCTGACTGTTCACGCGGATGTATGACTCATCCAACAGCAACTAACCTGACTGCTCTGACTGATCATGGTGGAGGTATGACTCATCCAACGGCAACTAACCTGACTGCTCTGACTGATCATGGCGGAGGTATGACTCATCCAATGGCAACTAACCTGACTGCTCTGACTGATCATGGCGGAGGTATGACTCATCCAACGGCAACTAACCTGACTGCTCTGACTGATCATGGCGGAGGTATGACTCATCCAACGGCAACTAACCTGACTGCTCTGACTGATCATGGCGGAGGTATGACTCATCCAACGGCAACTAACCTGACTGCTCTGACTGATCATGGCGGAGGTATGACTCATCCAACGGCAACTAACCCGACTGCTCTGACTGATCATGGCGGAGGTATGACTCATCCAATGGCAACTAACCTGACTGCTCTGACTGATCATGGCGGAGGTATGACTCATCCAATGGCAACTAACCTGACTGCTCTGACTGATCATGGCGGAGGTATGACTCATCCAATGGCAACTAACCTGACTGCTCTGACTGATCATGGCGGAGGTATGACTCATCTGACTGTTGCCAGCCATCTGCGTGCTGTAGCGGGGTGGCTTGGTCTTGCCGCTGCGTCCCCTGGTACCACCGCGACCACCTCCCACGCCCACGATGTTGTTGTTGATGCCACCGATTCCACCGGCAGTTGCTCCCACTCTTGCTCCACCTGCTGGGCAAATTCTGAACTTCACACAACACACTACATCATGGTATCATTACAGGAAGGTCTGACAGGCAAATGTAAGTTTTCAATGAAAATTAGATTAAATCTAATTATTTATATAACACGTTAATAAGTGAAGTAATGCCCTAATTTTTATTCAAGGTTATAATAAGACATTTGTTGGACACATTTCAGACAATCTAAGATCACCACGCATCATCGATTTACTTTTGAGATTTCAAAAACTACTCAAAGCATTTATCAATCATGAATGTTTTTCAGGCATATGAAACATAATGTAAGTTTTAATTTTGCATACAATTCTGAATGCAGTCTGCTTGTAACTGCGCACACATTTCTGAATGCAATCTGCTTGTAACTGCGCACACATTTCTGAATGCAGTCTGCTTGTAACTGCGCACACATTTCTGAATGCAATCTGCTTGTAACTGCGCACACATTTCTGAATGCAGTCTGCTTGTAACTGCGCACACATTTCTGAATGCAATCTGCTTGTAACTGCACTCACATTTCTGAATGCAGTCTGCTTGTAACTGCGCACACATTTCTGAATGCAATCTGCTTGTAACTGCACTCACATTTCTGAATGCAGTCTGCTTGTAACTGCGCACACATTTCTGAATGCAATCTGCTTGTAACTGCGCACACATTTCTGAATGCAATCTGCTTTTAACTGCACTCACATTTCTGAATGCAGTCTGCTTGTAACTGCGCACACATTTCTGAATGCAATCTGCTTGTAACTGCACACACATTTCTGAATGCAATCTGCTTGTAACTGCACTCACATTTCTGAATGCAGTCTGCCTGTAACTGCACTCACATTTCTGAATGCAATCTGCTTGTAACTGCGCACACATTTCTGAATGCAGTCTGCTTGTAACTGCACTCACATTTCTGAATGCAGTCTTCTTGCAACTGCACTCACATTTCTGAATGCAGTCTGCTTGTAACTGCACTCACATTTCTGAATGCAGTCTGCTTGTAACTGCGCACACATTTCTGAATGCAATCTGCTTGTAACTGCACTCACATTTCTGAATGCAGTCTGCTTGTAACTGCGCACACATTTCTGAATGCAATCTGCTTGTAACTGCACTCACATTTCTGAATGCAATCTGCTTGTAACTGCGCACACATTTCTGAATGCAATCTGCTTGTAACTGCGCTCACATTTCTGAATGCAGTCTGCTTGTAACTGCGCACACATTTCTGAATGCAGTCTGCTTGTAACTGCGCACACATTTCTGAATGCAGTCTGCTTGTAACTGCGCTCACATTTCTGAATGCAGTCTGCTTGTAACTGCGCTCACATTTCTGAATGCAGTCTGCTTGTAACTGCGCTCACATTTCTGAATGCAGTCTGCCTATACCTGACACAACTCACCATGCATGTTCTGCAGGCCATGGAAAGACTGCGGCACAGGCGGCATGAACATGCCGACTGGTACCGGCAGACTCATGCCGGCAGCGTACGCACGGTCGGGACCAATGTATCCGAGCTGGTCATGGCGCACAAAGCTGTCAGGACTGAACCGTGGCGCTAAAACACAAAAGATATTGACCCAGAGGCAAAGTAATCCTTCCCATGGTGATATGCACCCCATAATTACAGCAATACACGACGACTTTAAACTGACTTTGTCTGTTCCCAATTTTTTATTATAATATTCTTAATACTAAAATTAATATTTTGAAGTCAAATTATGTTAAAAAAAGTCCAAAAAAATGTTCACAATTTGAATGTTGTGCCTGCAAAAAACATAAAACCATTCAAAATATAAACACAGTTACTACAAAGACATGCAACACTAACAACAATTTCCAATTGATCACAAGCTCAGTACATTTAAAGTACAACGCAACAAAATTTGATGAATTTGGACACAATATTACAGCACGCAACACTATTCATTGTATATCTGACACAAGAAATGTAGAATGGTCTCAGTGCCAGCGATACGTACCACTGAACGTGTTGTTGCGATCATATGCACTCCCAGGGATCAGCACTTCGCGGGCATCAAACATGGTCATGCTCATGAATCGGCCGCCCTAAAACATCAAGTCAAATATCTAGAGTTGTACACACAATAGGAGAACACACGCTACACGTTAGGGATAATCTCAGAACACGTTGACGTCATTCGGAAGCAGTTTCGTCTCGCGTCAGATATTTATATTTTATGCATTAGTCATTTGTTATCATATCAATATTTGCAAACCTTCATCTGGAGGGAGGGCTGAGGTCAAATGAAACTAATTTCGTCTGATATTGGACAACGTTCTCAGAGGATCCCTTAGCTGGAACACCACATGGATGTATCATCCCCAAAAATGTCATAAGGTGTGCCTGGAACAACTGGCACACACAGGCAAAGGTGATGTTTTAATATAAACAACTCTTCAACCTTTTCTGCTTCATTATCCAGAAGCACCATCTCAAGTGAGGGTGATAATCATTAGCAGGATGTGTGCTGGAACAGACATCAAAGGCCAATTCCAGGAACTTTCAGCTAGCCCGCCTGCCTTTATAATACTGCCAACAGATGATTTAGATGTTTTTTTTACATTTCAAATTGCAAACTTTGTTTCGGGCATATTAAATGTAATTTAGCAGCCAGCAAAGTCAGAAGGATAAATTTTTTTTATTTTGACACCAGATTAAAGAACAAGGAATAGAATTTATTAGAAAAAATGTTTAATTGGATAAAAAACAGGCCAATATAATATAAAAACTTGTGGTGTGAACTGGGTCGACAATAAAAAAACGTGTTGGGCCAGTGTTAATATCAAGCCCTATAGGTGGAAAGGACCGAGTGATGTGGACCCCTCGTAAGGGAACAAGGGGTAGAAGACGAAAGAAAGACTAATGACAAGACTTACTGGATTAGCAACCCAGGGCTTACTGGATTAGAAACGACTCACTGGATTAGCAACAACTTACTGAATTAGCAAGGACTTAGTGGATTAGCAAGGACTTACTGGATTAGCAGCGTTGACGAGTTTGCGAGGTTTACTGAACTGGATCATGCTCTCCTTGAGATGCGTGAGAGGCCCCTCCACCAACACCTTCTGCTCCTTGTAGTACGTCAACAGGTGGTTCCACAGCGGTTGCTGCAAAACAACGACTCGGAAATTAGCAACTGAATCAGTCTGACTGTGTACCACACAACTTGTGCAGTATCGAAACATTTTATTCGGCTGAACCGGTATTCCATGTGGTATGTTATCATCTTCAATTCACAATATGGGGCTCGATTATGGTTAGATTGTTAAATGTACAGATGATAGTCATATGACCTCCTCACCTTTGACAGCACTTTTGGGTTGCCCACGATGATGATGCCATATCTAAAACAGACAGGACTGTCCCTTATTATGTACAACATGTACAACGTCTGTACACATACAGAGTATCCAACACAGAGTCATCACACATAGACATATCACAACTACACATCTGGTAATCAATCATTATTTATTAGGTCACCACACTAGTCAACATCGATTAGAAGAATATTATGATTTTATTGACATAAGGGGCCAATCAGACATTTGTTCACTTTCTGTCGTGTTTGACTTGAAGAGATTTCGGACAGATAAATAAATGATGGGGATTTAAATTCAGAAGGAAAATACTAAAACTTTATTGATCATGCAAGACTACGATCGATTCTTTGATCGAAAGCATGAACCGATCAATCGTCGGGGAAACTGATTATACATATAAACACGTGCTAGGTCAACTATAGTTACACGTCCCTATGGCCACTATCGCCATTCCCAAGGTTGACCTTAATAATGAGTTTCTACTATACTCTCAAGAACGTGTGTACCCTGCCCCCAGTTGTGTGTGTACCCTGCCCCCAGTTGTGTGTGTACCCTGCCCCCAGTTGTGTGTGTACCCAGCCCCCAGTTGTGTGTGTACCCTGCCCATTGTGTGTGTACCCTGCCCCCATTGTGTGTGTACCCTGCCCCCAGCCCCCAGGTGTGTGTACCCAGCCCCCAGTTGTGTGTGTGTGTGTGTACCCTGCCCCCATTGTGTGTGTACCCCTGACCCTACTAGTGTGTACCCTGCCCCCAGTTGTGTGTGTACCCAGCCCCCAGTTGTGTGTGTACCCAGCCCCCAGTTGTGTGTGTACCCAGCCCCCAGTTGTGTGTGTACCCAGCCCCCAGCTGTGTGTGTACCCTGCCCCCAGCTGTGTGTGTACCCAGCCCCATTGTGTGTGTACCCTGCCCCCATTGTGTGTGTGCACCCTGCCCCCATTGTGTGTGTACCCTGCCCCAGCTGTGTGTGTGTGTACCCTGCCCCATTGTGTGTGTGTGTACCTCTGCCCCATTGTGTGTACCCTGCCCCCATTGTGTGTGTGCACCTGCCCCCATTGTGGTGTGTATCCCGTCTCCCACTGTGTGTGTACCCTGCCCCCCATTTCAGTGTGTACCCTGGCTCCACCGTGTGTGCACCGCCCCCAGCTGTGTGTGTGTGTACCCTGCCCCCATTGTGTGTGTGTGTACCCCGTCCCCACTGTGTGTGCACCTGCCCCCACTGTGTGTGTACCCTGCTCCCCATTGTGTGTGTACCCTGCCCCCAGTTGTGTGTGTACCCTGCCCCCAGTTGTGTGTGTACCCTGCCCCCAGTTGTGTGTGTACCCAGCCCCCAGTTGTGTGTGTACCCTGCCCCCATTGTGTGTGTACCCTGCCCCCATTGTGTGTGTACCCTGCCCCTATTGTGTGTGTATCCTGCCCCCACTGTGTGTGTACCCTGCCCCCATTGTGTGTGTACCCTGCTCCCACTGTGTGTGTACCCTGCCCCCACTGTGTGTGTACCCTGCCCCCACTGTGTGAGTGAATACTCACCGTGCGCGTGTCAGAGCCACATTCAGTCGACGTGGGTCATTCAGGAAACCAATGCCCTGATGTTCATTGGCTCGGACACATGACAGCACGATGAAGTCCTTCTCCCGGCCTTGGAACGCATCCACACTGGCCACCTCGATCTCCTGCAAGTGGCAGACACTCACCATTGCAGGGCACCACACACTCTCTTATCATCCTATATTTTATTTGCAATTCCTATATTTAAAAAATCCTATATTTCGTTAACTGTGGAGAATTTTGTGATAGTCTGAGTGTGGTATGATCACGCCATACCATAATCAGTTGAATGAAATTGCAAAATTTCTTGATGTAATGTTGAAAGTCGGCCATTGCTAAGTTGAGTTTTTTTATTCGAGTCTGTGGATGGCCCCACATGACACAACGTTGCAGGCAATGTTTGCTATTGGTTCAGCAGCTTGCCTAACTGCGGTTGTCTTAAACACTCACTACTCACCCACCCACCCACCCACCCACCCACTCACATTCCCAAACTATATACATGTACGCACGCATGCACACACACACACACACACACACACACACACACACACACACACACACACACACACCTGGTAGAGCTTTGCGTGCAGGGAGCCGCTGTACTGCATGTACTGTACAAGGTATGCCCTCTGACCCTCGTACGGAGTAATGATGCCAATCTGCTCCGGCTTGACCCCAGAGCGTAGGAAGCGGGTCACGGCTTTCTCCACATTCGCTGCCTCGGTTCTGTAACAGACGACACATCAGAAACCTCAGCCCGACCTGCCTTAACCACAACTGTCTGGTCCTCATTTCATAATAGTGTCTTAAGGTGACTCTGGTGGCAAATACATGCTTGTTTTGAATTAATCATTTCAAATACAAATTTTGACTCAGACTCTGCCAATACTCTCTAATCAAACACATTTTAGGCTGTTTAGTGACATTTCCATGCTTTTAGAGACAATTAAAAAATATGTGAAAAATCATCTTAAAATGGCATTTTATTTTTAGAAATACCCTGAAAGAAAACTTTGCATATTTGTAAGCACAAATATGTTATTGACATTCACATGGGTTTGTTTTGTGAACAAATGCATATTAAGCGTCCTACACCTGCATAAAAATGTTACAACAATGTTGAAAGTCAGCCAAAACTTGAAGTGTAATTTTGGCACAACCCCTTCACCGATCGTAAATCAATCCTGTGTAATTTGGCGGACATGTAAGGCCAGCTTGCATGCCAAGTTATAGCTTCGTAACTATTGCAGTTTTTAAAAAATGGACCAAGAGGCCCTGAAGTCCTTTTGACTATATTGTGAGTTTGTAATTATTAATGAAATGGTTTTTGGTGAATCATAGTTACAGATCATTAACTTGATTAAGGGATATGATGGAAGTAAAATGTTGACATGTTTAGTGGAGACTACATGCCAGTGAAGATACACCTGGTAATAAAATATTTGAGTAGATTGTTTTGTGAAGATTGTATATATTAGTTAATGTTATTAAAAATACTGTAGAATTTTATCCTGATACTCTGCAATTTCCAGTGGTTGTAGAAACCTTGCAAGAGAGTTGGTGAGCTGCAATCTTGCATATAGCACAGATAAAGGATGTTTAAGAAAATGTGCACATTTTCTGTTCTCATTTTGCCCCTACCACCCACCCCCAGAATGGAAAGAAGAATGAGATGAACTATGATAAAACTTAATTTGTTCACAAGGTATAGCACACATTTTGACTTAAAACAGTAGCAATTAATGACATAATACTGATTGAATTGGGGTGAAGTAATAACTGCAACATGTATAGTAAAACATCTTAATACTATTCCTTATAATTTGGACTAAATATGCTTTAATTTTTTCGAGTATACCTAAGTTATTTTATATATTATTTTATACCTAAGTTATTTTATTTTAACCTAGATCGTATCATTATATTGTATTGATAATTATGTCTATTGCTGTTTTAAAGTTTCTCAGGTTCTGCCAGTGCAGTAGGGATTCCCATTACACATTATAGTTACAGCCCACATGGAGGCATTCTGTTTGACACTGGGACAATGGCAGGTAGTGAGCCAAGGCTAGTCTAATACACAGCTGGCCTCTCCATTCCAGCCACCCCAGTGATCAGGGCAAAGTCCACCATCCAGTTATAAATAGAGATCAGTGGATGCAGGTGGCTTACAGCAAGAGGAGTCCTTAGAATGATTCAATCAAATACAGATTTCTTGTGTATAGTGGCACTACCACATGAAATGTTTATGCAAAATCAGAGAAAAAGTTACTGAAGTTTTTTGAAAAAATAGGCAGTAAAAATTTACCAGTTTTGGGAGCCCTTAGAATGATTAAATCAAATACAGATATCTCGTGCATAGTGGCTTCGGCCCAAAGGACTAAAAAGTAAAGAAATCAAATTGACACAATAACCGCCGCTCAAGTCTTAATTAACCCTGCGACTGGCCAACGAAAATCCCGTGTAGCACTGTTCCAATAAAATCTTAACTTTACTAATACATAATGTAAAAACATTAATGAAGTTTAATTTTATTGTTAAAGGAATGTTTCTCAGACATTTTTTATGAAACTGCGAACCAGAGGCTTAACCAGAGACCTGTCTGCCTGTCTTCAAGACTGGCAGATGACTGCAAAGACGGATAATTACAACTGATAAGACAGGTGGAATTTAGAGGGGGCCAGCTGGCCACTAGATTAACTAATAGTTCCAAGTCCAGGGGCCCACATTAATGACTATCTTTGGCACAACTGGTAGTGAAATAAACAGAATGGATCAGTATTAATAATAATATGGCTCAAATGACATTGGTTTGTCATTGAAAAAAACTAAGCTGGCCAATAATGGCTGTGATTGGCTTCCATGCAAGCTGTGATTGGCTTCCATGCAAGCTGTGATTGGCTTCCATGCAAGCTGTGATTGGCTTCCATGCAAGCTGTGATTGGCTTCCATGCAAGCTGTGATTGGCTTCCATGCAAGCTGTGATTGGCTTCCATGCAAGCCGTTCGCATCCTAAAATGTACACTTTTGATTAATTCAAGATTGGCAAAAAATACTTCTGGCAAAAGACCTGCTGTGAACCATATGACTTGTGAGGACCAATGGCGTGGCTGATTACATACCTGTTCAGATAGGAGGTTCCGGAGCTAGAGATCTCCTCCTGACTGGTGGTTGCATAGAAGAACATTGGCTTGTCCAGCTGTGGCCATGGGAAGTCCATGTTCTTCTTCGTGCGGTCACCTGTCAACACCCATGGTCAACATGTATGAGACACTGGACTCATGTCCAATCATCTATTCCATCTACATGCATTCGAATTAATAACCTAGACAGATATGTTTGGCTTGTGTGCAGAACAGGCATGTGCGAATTAATAACCTACACAGATGTGTTTGGCTTATGTGCTGAACAGGCCTGTGCGAATTAATAACCTAGACAGATGTGTTTGGCTTGTGTGCAGAACAGACCTGTGCGAATTAATAACCTAGACATATGTGTTTGGCTTGTGTGCAGAACAGACCTGTGCGAATTAATAACCTAGACAGATGTGTTTGGCTTGTGTGCAGAACAGGCCTGTGCGAATTAATAACCTAGACAGATGTGTTTGGCATATGTGCAGAACAGGCATGTGCGAATTAATAACTTAGACAGATATGTTTGGCTTGTGTGCAGAACAGACCTGTGCGAATTAATAACCTAGACAGATATGTTTGGCTTGTGGGCAGAAGAGGCCTGTGCAAATTAATAACCTACACAGATATGTTTGGCTTGTGTGCAGAACAGGCATGTGCGAATAAATAACCTACACAGATGTGTTTGGCTTGTGTGCAGAACAGGCCTGTGCGAATTAATAACCTAGACAGATGTGTTTGACTTATGTGCAGAACAGGCCTGTGCGAATTAATAACCTAGACATATGTATTTGGCTTGTGTGCAGAACAGGCCTGTGCGAATTAATAACCTAGACAGATATGTTTGGCTTGTGTGCAGAACAGGCCTGTGCGAATTAATAACCTAGACAGATGTGTTTGGCTTGTGTGCAGAACCAGCCTGTCCGAATTAATAACCTAGACAGATGTGTTTGGCTTGTGTGCAGAACAGACCTGTGCGAATTAATAACCTAGACAGATGTGTTTGGCTTGTGTGCAGAACAGACCTGTGCGAATTAATAACCTAGACAGATGTGTTTGGCTTGTGTGCTGAACACGGCTGTGCGAATTAATGACATACAGATATGTTTAGTTTGTGTGCAGAACAGGCCTGTGCGAATTAATGACATACATATATGTTTAGTTTGTGTGCAGAACAGGCCTGTGCGATTTAATAACCAAGACAGATGTGTTTGGCTTATGTGCAGAACAGGCCTGTGCGATTTAATAACCTAGACAAATGTGTTTGGCTTGTGTGCAGAACAGGCCTGTGCGAATTAATAACCTAGACAGATGTTTGGCTTGTATGCAGAACAGGCCTGTGCGAATTAATAATCTAGACAGATGTGTTTGGCTTGTGTGCAGAACAGGCCTGTGCGAATTAATAACCTAGACAGATATGTTTGGCTTGTGTGCAGAACAGGCCTGTGCGAATTAATAACTTAGACAGATATGTTTGGCTTGTGTGCAGAACAGACCTGTGCGAATTAATAACCTAGACAGATATGTTTGGCTTGTGGGCAGAAGAGGCCTGTGCAAATTAATAACCTACACAGATATGTTTGGCTTGTGTGCAGAACAGGCATGTGCGAATAAATAACCTACACAGATGTGTTTGGCTTGTGTGCAGAACAGGCCTGTGCGAATTAATAACCTAGACAGATGTGTTTGACTTATGTGCAGAACAGGCCTGTGCGAATTAATAACCTAGACATATGTATTTGGCTTGTGTGCAGAACAGGCCTGTGCGAATTAATAACCTAGACAGATATGTTTGGCTTGTGTGCAGAACAGGCCTGTGCGAATTAATAACCTAGACATATATGTTTGGCTTGTGTGCAGAACAGGCCTGTGCGAATTAATAACCTAGACAGATGTGTTTGGCTTGTGTGCAGAACCAGCCTGTCCGAATTAATAACCTAGACAGATGTGTTTGGCTTGTGTGCAGAACAGACCTGTGCGAATTAATAACCTAGACAGATGTGTTTGGCTTGTGTGCAGAACAGACCTGTGCGAATTAATAACCTAGACAGATGTGTTTGGCTTGTGTGCTGAACACGGCTGTGCGAATTAATGACATACAGATATGTTTAGTTTGTGTGCAGAACAGGCCTGTGCGAATTAATGACATACAGATATGTTTAGTTTGTGTGCAGAACAGGCCTGTGCGATTTAATAACCAAGACAGATGTGTTTGGCTTATGTGCAGAACAGGCCTGTGCGATTTAATAACCTAGACAAATGTGTTTGGCTTGTGTGCAGAACAGGCCTGTGCGAATTAATAACCTAGACAGATGTTTGGCTTGTATGCAGAACAGGCCTGTGCGAATTAATAATCTAGACAGATGTGTTTGGCTTGTGTGCAGAACAGGCCTGTGCGAATTAATAGCCTAGACAGATGTGTTTGACTTGTGTGCAGAACAGGCCTGTGCGAATTAATAACCTAGACAGATGTGTTTGGCTTGTGTGCAGAACAGACCAGTGCGAATTAATAACCTAGACAGATGTGTTTGGCTTGTGTGCAGAACAGACCTGTGCGAATTAATAACCTAGACAGATGTGTTTGGCTTGTGTGCAGAACAGACCTGTGCGAATTAATAACCTAGACAGATGTGTTTGGCTTGTGTGCAGAACAGACCTGTGCGAATTAATAACCTAGACAGATGTGTTTGGCTTGTGTGCAGAACAGACCTGTACAGATGTGTTTGGCTTGTATGCAGAACAGGCCTGTGCGAATTAATAACCTAGACAGATATGTTTGGCTTGTGTGCAGAACAGATGCAGAACAGGCCTGTGCAAATTAATAACCTAGACAGATGTGTTTGGCTTGTGTGCAGAACAGGCCTGTGCGAATTAATAACCTAGACAGATGTGTTTGGCTTGTGTGCAGAACAGGCCTGTGCGAATTAATAACCTAGACAGATGTGTTTGGCTTGTGTGCAGAACAGACCTGTGCGAATTAATAACCTAGACAGATGTGTTTGGCTTGTGTGCTGAACACGGCTGTGCGAATTAATAACCTAGACAGATATATTTGGCTTGTGTGCTGAACAGGGCTGTGCGAATTAATAACCCAGACAGACAGTTTGGCTTGTGTGCAGAACAGGCCTGTGCGAATTAATAACATAGACAGATATGTTTGGTTTGTGTGCAGAACAGGCCTGTGCGAATTAATAACCTAGACATATATATTTGGCTTGTGTGCAGAACAGATCTGTGCGAATTAATAACCTAGACAGATATGTTTGGCTTGTGTGCAGAACAGGCCTGTGCAAATTAATAACCCAGATATATATATTTGGCTTGTGTGCAGAACAGGCCTGTGTGAATTAATAACCCAGACAGATATATTTGGCTTGTGTGGAGAACAGGCCTGTGCGAATTGATACCCGGTTTGCCCCATATATTAACAGGTCAAGGCACTTACTTGCCGAGACGCCATTCTGCAGTGATCCCTCGTAGAAGATGTTAGATGGGAATGCGCTGAGCGCTGGGTGCATGCGGTACTGCACCTGCAGGCGTATCGGGCGGATACCAAGCACGACAAGTCTCTCGAAGAGCGACTGCGACAGCCCGGCCCTTGCCGCCTTCTTACACATGACGACGGGGCCGAGCTGGCAGTGGTCGCCCACCAGGACGAGTTGACGACACCCGAGCACGACTGGGATCATGCACTCGGGCTCCGTTGCCTGCGTACTCTCGTCTATGAGCACGGAACGGTACTGCAGCTTGGCGAGACGTGGGTCGCCGGAGCCGACACATGTACAGCAGATGACGTCTGCGTGCTGCGACAGTGAGACGTCTACTTATAATTGAGCTTACATGTTAACGTTTTCCTCTTAGACGGCTTGAACCTCGAGCACCAAACTTTCAGGGATTATTCTACGACCCCTAGAATATGATTTAAGATGTATATTTTATTAAAATACCCCACAAATTAAGATTCTCACCTATTATGGGATAAATCAGTTGTTTGGAACCCTAAACGTAATTTGCGCATAATAAGTAAAAAGTAACTTAACAATCACATGAACAATGCGCGGCAAGTAATTTTGGGAAACGGAGTAGACGCTGACACAATAATCATAATTTCACGCCAAATATGTCACTCGTCACTAGGAACTTTTTAAAAATGCATGAAGCTTGATAAGGGAAGAAAAGTAACGTGATCGATTTTTGTATAAATTTTCATTTTAAAAATTACGTAAAACGGTGAATCTGTCAAAGGAAAAAGACTAACGCTACCTCTGACATATTCCTATATGGATCAAGGCAGCACTGGATGGAATGGACAAGATCCAGAAAGTGACTGACCTGAAGCAGTTCCTTTTCGCACTGTTTCTTTAGTGTCCGGTATCGCTTCTCATCGGCCGACGACAGTTCTCCAGTCTCATCCTTCAGCTGCTGCAGCTTCTGCAGCTCTGGCACGCTGTGGGGACCATCTCAAATCTTACCATCACATATCGTGTCCTGTCTACACTCTGTGGGGACCGTCTCAAATCTTTCTATTACACATTGTGCCTTATCTACACACTGCAGTGACTAGCTCAAATCTTACTCCGGCCTTCGCAAATATCAAGACAATCCGGCTGCTACATGTAACAGTTCGTTTGCATTTCACTGCATGCGACCTTTGATATTAAAATAGCTGCACATTTTGTAACTTAAAACTCATCGCAACAAAAATATCATAGCTGCAATACAAACTGATAAGCAAACTTTTTATAGGAAAATTACTTTGTAAGTTTTAATTACCAACTGATGACCGCACGCGACACGAAAAACCCAGGAAACGTGACATGAAACAACCGGAAATCGCAACACGAAATGGCCTCGCGATACGAGGTGGTGGCACCACCTACCTCTCCATGTTGCGGATCTGGTTGTGGAGTGCGAGGAAGGAGACGGGCGAGTCAATGGCCTCGCGACTCTTGGCGCACAGTCGCACCACCTTCAGCCCGGTCTTGTGGATCTTCTCCGTCAGCTGGTCGACGGCGATGTTCGATGGCGCGCACACGAACACCGGTGCACCGCTCTGCTTCACCAGGTGGTAGACAATCGTCGCCGACGTCACCGTCTTGCCAGTACCGGGCGGACCCTGCAAGCACACATAGGAGTACATCAGGCCCTTAGCCAGAAATAATTTTTTGCCAGAACTGAATTTTTGAACTGAACTTTTATCATATGAACGGCTTGCCAGTCACGTCAATCACAGCCCTTATTGGCCAGATTAGGTTTTTTCAATGACAAACCAGTATCATTTGAGCCATTTATTTAATTAATACTGATCCATTCAATTTGTTTCACTACCAGTTATGCCAATAATAGTTATTAATGTGGGCCTTAGACTATTAGTTAATCTAGTAGCCAGCTGGTCTCCTCTAAATTCCACCTGTCTTATCTGTTGTAATTACCAGTCTTGGCCAGTCATCTGCCAGTCTGGGCAGACGGGTACCTGGTTAAGCCCCTGGCGTACTTTCTGATTGGCTTCTTGCTAGCCTGGTAACTGGGTGACCGTTTCGACTCATAATGAAAATCCATCATTAAATAGAATCTGTTGCTAAACTTAAGCTTTTTCAAAAAGCAAAAAGCTGCTGCTGTATAACAGAGGACACTATTTCTGTGACACACGTCCCAGTGGCACTGAGTCCACTAGTCGTACGTCATTGCCCTTATTTGGTGTCCGGTCGTCAAGGTGATCCGCCATCTTGGCTATACACAATCGAATGTTGTGTATTGTTTACCATGGAACCGAAACGATGCACCTCTAACGCCTGACAGTAATATACAAGTTCTTAAGGTGACCGGCCAAAGATGTGCAGCTGAACAAGTAGTGGACTGTTTCCCTCGTTTGACTGCAATAGACGTTGCGTATGGCCCACCAAAGGCCGTTGCTATGATACGTAGCCGGATGTCACGTAATAGCTAATGGACTCAATGTCCTAGTGGTGACAGTTATCAGTATTCGAGACCACTGTTAAGGTTTGAGCGGTGGTTATCGTGTCAGTTGATTTCTTTACTTTTTTCTTCTTAGAACATTAGTAGGTGTTGGTATGAACATATGTACTACAAAAGAAAACATGGCATTAATGCCATATGTCACCAGTCCGTCCTTTAAAAACTACTACTTTGTCTGTCTCAGTAGAATTCCCCTTCAATTTCTTGGAAACTATAATGACATTTCCGTAGAAACGATAACGCCATTTTCATGCCACAGCAGATCTCCGCGAGCGTAAATTCACTCGCCGTGAACGCATATCATATAGTCTGGTTATTCTGATACCAGTATCCTGTTTTATGAATATTACATAATTGCATCGCGATGTTAAATAACCAATGCTGGCGGTAGTCTTCTTGTTTTGCGACCGAATGCAGTTCGACGCTCGACAACGCCGCCATCTGTCAGTAACCCGGGGTTGACCCCTGACCAATCAGGTGCCACCAAAACACAGGCTAGCACTTGGGGCCGTAGGACAGTCATAAACACAAGATCGTTTGATATTTAGTCATTACAAATACAGATTACAGGGCTTAGTTGGTGGGAAAACATGGGGATATCTCAAAAACAGATGTCTCCGTCAATTTGTATTAAAAATAAACTGCTTACCAACGAAAAACATCACATTTTATGTAAAACCCATCTATTTGGTGACATGTCTGTCATCAGTGACAACCAGGAAGCATAACTTAATGTAATTTTTGTTAAACTGCAAATGTTACAAGGCTATAACTTGGCATGCAAGCTGACCTTACGTGTGTGTCAAATTGCACAGGATTGTTTTACGATCAGTGAAGGGGTTGTGCCAAAAATACAATTCAAGTCTTGACTGTCTTTCAACATTGTTGTAACATTTTTATGAAGCTGTAGCATGCTTAATATGCATTTGTTCACAAAACAAACCTGTCCGAATGTCAATAATATGTTTGCGCTTACAAACATGCACATTTTTCTTTCAGGCTATTTCTCAAAATGAAATAAAATGCCATTCTGATGTGATTTTTGACACATTTTTTAATTGTCTTTAAAAGCATGGAAATGTCACTAAACAACTTACAAACTTAATTCTTTTTGGACTAGAATATTGTTTGATGTCTTAGGCAGAGTCTGAGAAAAAATTGTTAGTCAATCTTTTTCAAATTTTTTATTTGAAATGATTAATTAAAAACAAACATGTCTTGGCCACTGGAACCACCTTAAGGTGTGATATCAATTTTAAAGTGCAAAATCGGACATATGAACTCTAAAAAATATTAGTGAGACGGTCCCCAGGAGGTAGGGGTGCCGGTTGGGCATTGTTTTCATATTACGGTAGTATTGTGAATGCTGTTACTACTGCAATACTATCACGATAGTATCATAACTATTGTGGTAGTACGATGGAACAGCAGACACCCAGTAAAAGCAGTCCAAACCATTTATTGGTGGCATCTTCGCCAGGCCTTGGAGACAGCTGCTACTAAATATCGAATCTGAGAACGATGCCGACCTGGTCAACGATTGTTGATATCAGATCGGTAGATAAGTACTCTTAGGTAAAATTAGAAAACGAAATGTCCAAAGGCATCTTTATGAACATTGTTTTTGTGTCGCACAAATAGCCCAGCTGCTCTGTTGTCACCAGTGATGGTGCTATGATGACAACATCACTTGATGTCACCCGATGAGTCAGTCCGATAGATCCAGAAACTGACGCAACAATCACATTTATACGTGTGATCTCCATCAAGCTTTATCTTACTAACACTGCTTACTACTATAATTACAACATTCGAGCAGCATGACACCTGCCAGATCAACATTTCCCACAGTTCTTGCCAAAACAACATTGCGCTTTTTTGTAACAAAGGAAAACAACTTGGACCAGAATTTAACCAAAATATACGATGAATATGTCAGATTAACATGTGCGGCAATCATTTCGTAAGCTTGACACAGGGTGGAGCACATTGGGGCAGCGGCTAGAGCATCGAACTCAATCGAGAGAACCCAGATTTGAATCCTGTGCTGCTGTTTTGAACCTTGGGCAAGTTCGTTGACTCTACGTTGTACCAGTTCACTCAGATGTATGAACGAGTACCTGGCTATAGACAGTGGTGGATATATGCGTACGAATAATCTTAGCATTAATTGCAGTGTGGCTGATGTTGAGATGGTGTTCAATTGAACAGATCTGCCAGGGAATAAACTATAAAGTGCTTTTAGTAGTCGTACGAACTACATACATTAGAATTTAACTTTACCATTTTTATAGAGATAACAGATCACGTGATGGATCAGGTAGGTGAATAAATATTGCGTTACCATGACGACGTACCTGAATGAGACTGAGGGGGCGCTGCAGCACGGTCTTGACTGCGTACACCTGCGAGTGGTTGAGCTCGGGCAGCCCGGGCGCACTGAAGCGCTTCGGTAGCTGGCACTTGATGATGACATCCTCCACCTCGTGACCCAGCAACTTGTGGTAGATATAGCCGGACACCGACGTCTCATCCACTGCGAATGTCTTCATTGCAGCCTGCATCCTACACACACCAAACATTATTACAACTTCTTTCTGCATATATGTGCAATTACTTTATATTTTCAGTATCGGTTATTTATTGTATTAACCATTTCAGTATGACAGGCCGGTTATTCGGAATTGACGATGTCTGCTATTTAAATCGTTTTTACTCGTAATTATCCACTACGTGGAGCCACTTGGTGTGTATGGTTGTCAAGGCGAATAAATTAGCTATTCAGCAGTGGACATCGTTTATTATCGTTCAATAATAGTTTTATGGAGACTTTCACCGTTTTTAATGATAGATTATCAAAATCTGCGGTGGCCACAATGGCGGACAGCATTACTTCAACTAGCGATTTACTACCGTAAATTATGAATTTTATACAATTTTTTTTATTGTGACCTTCTGACATAGGAAGTAATGTGCCATAGACACCTCAATATAAAAACACAAACCTGCTATGAACTAATAATAAGACTTCACACACATGTATATTTCGCTGATATTTGGAGCCTTGGGTCCAAATACCACCCAAGTCCAAATCTCATCTGACAGCGGGTCCATATTTCATGACACCGGTATAATTGTTACATAACTCCAAACAAGCTTACACCGATCCGTGGAGCAACAAGTCAAGGGCATCAGAGTGTCTTGTTCTTAAACTAGTTCACAGTGGCGCCATCTCAAGAGTTGCTCATCACTCAACTCGCCATGTTTCCATCTTCCTCTGACAAGTAGATGTGCACATCAAGTACATGTGAGTAAATAACTATATTAAAATTCTCAGAGTGGAGTGTAGCTCACCTATCAAAGGAGGTAGACTTCCACACAAAGTCAACAACGAAGTTATGGGTGCACTCCGTCGGAACACCCGCATTGCTCTTCAACTCGATGGCGACCTCATCTCCGTAGTCTGATATTCAGGTCAAGGTTACTGACAACATTTTGTGTGAACGCGCATTAAATAAGTTATAGTTAATTTCACAGATTACAAATTATTCATGTTATATTTTACAAGCTCATTTTCCCCATTTTAAACGAAAATCCTAAAATTACAACTAGTTTGACATAAGTAATTTACACCAAAAACAGTATTTATGCAAGAAACAACACGGAGACCAATGTAGATATGAAAAGGCCAAATGTATGACGTTTATTAGGGGGGTCCAGTGTGTAAGCCCTTTTTGGCACACTGTGACGGTTTAAGTGAACGAAATGTGGACTCTACAACCCAATGCCAGGCCTGTGACTGAGCCCATGCTAGTCTCCTGAACATCAGGCTGCTAGAGAGCCCACATTTCCACATATAACGCAGCAGCAGCGATATTCCTAGAACAAATGGGAAAAACATGTACAACTGATTTAACTAACAAGTGCCTTTGCAAATTGCCACACTGAATACCAGACTACCTGCTGCTGACTATACTAATGGTAAAACTATAACCCCATAGGTGGGGGCAATACGCCGCACTTCACTCTGATAGATACAATATGTTGATCCTAAATCGAAAGTGGAAAGAAGCATGCGGTCCCTTGCAATAAAACCCCGTGAACACATCCGGTGCAAACCCTATGCTCACATTCATCTATAAAATTGGGGAAAGCATCGGGCCATACAACCGCTTTCCACTAACGATGTACAAGTAAACTACACATTACATTTGGACGGAGAGTTGGGAGGAGGGTGGGTCGAAATTGGCAAAACGTCTGGTCCTGTATGCTTTCGCAAGATGGAGTGCGGGTTAGACCAAAAACGGCACAGGGTCGCGGCCCTGTGCGCGCTGATTGGGCGGATAAATTAGCCAATCAGCAGCCTCCGTGCCGTTATCTTGCACAAAGTCCAGTATGCAAATCGGCTGTGCCTGATGTGCATACCATCATTTTTGGCACATATTTTTCTGTAGAATTAAAAGCAGTCTTTTTCATTTTTTGTCTAATTTAGCAAATAATATTTTGAATAAAGGTATTAGAAATTAGGGTGCAAAATTTAAGTTTAGCGAAATTTGGAGACAAAATGCCGAAAGGATGGAAATGAATTCACAATGTAGCCCCTATCTTGCAAAGGATTATGGGAAGAAGAGCAAGTAGCTTTTTGCATAAGAATGACTGATGGTAAAATGCTTCAGAGACCAACAAAATGACTAGTTGAACTGGACACAGGTCAAGGATACTGTCGGGAATCTTGATCACATGACCGACACCTGACCACGGTTTGTGCAGTTCCCCCAGATAGCGCAGTCGCAGTTCGTCTCCATGCATCAGCTTCATTTCTGAGGAGACAACGGAACACAGCTATTAAGACTGCCTTCTCAGTGACCAATCACGCAGAAAGATTAGCTGACAGAGGTGTCCACTTTTAGAAGAAAATATGGCCCTAAGAAATTCTTATAATTACTCTTGTAATCAGGCACATAAAAGTCATCAGGTCATTAATGCTGTAAGGTTTCAAAATAACCTCAACTTTAACTCTAAATAACCATTACTTAAAAAACTCAGGATAACCATGACTAAAACTATTGTTGACAGCTTTCAAATAAGAGAACCATGGAGGAAAGACCCCGTCCTTTTGCGGTGTGACACCACTAAGTGCTGCCACCTACCATCATTGGCCTTCGCGAAGTGGAAGTAGGCGATGCGCTTCTTATTGAGCCCAACATCCCATCGCACCACGATGTTGTCCTGAGTTTGTGACTCCTTCAACTTCTTGTCATAGTCGGCCTCCAGTTTGACCAGTGGACCAAAGATGTTCTGGTACTGGTAGGCATCCTCGTAGCTGGGGACAGTACACAGATATTGCAAATCACCTGATGAGTTTGGTTATGCAGAGCTTTAAATTTTCTTTGTGATTATCTGACTAATAACGATGCCAGGTGACCAGAATAAAACTGACGAACAAGGGGCCAGGCTAACCAGTTTTCAAGAAAACAGAGCAACTTCCAACCGACGAATTATATTAATTCGGTAGGTTTGCATTAATGGTGCCTTTACCCGAAACATAATAATCTTTCACTTTTTCCAAGCTTATTTTATATTATGCGACATGACTGTTGCCTTATGCATCAACTAAAATTACGAATAAAAAATAAGATGAGAATTGTATATCAACATGTTTAAAGGAATTATAAAATGGGAACGAGCTGTTTCTATCACAAGTTTGCAAGTCGTTGCAAATATCACTGAGTTTAGACAATAATTTGTTTTTGGGGGATGGGGTGGTGCAACGAATGTTATCATTTTAGAGGCCAGTCTGTCATTGGGGTGGGGGTGTAGAGAGACATATAAGGAGGAACTGGAGGCTGTTTCACTCACATTCCTACGAGATCATAAGCCTGATTCTGCTCAATTTCACTCTTTATTATTGTGTTGCGAAAGCTGTTAACACCAGAACACGACTCCGGGACACTTTCATCAGTGTGTCAAGGAAATAGTGTCCTCTGTGACACAGTGTAGGCTCTTTATATTTCAAAGCCACTTTTCAAATTCAACAAAGGATTCTGTTTATGACAGAATTTCCTATGAGACCATTATCACAGTGAAGAAATCCCTGGCTGGTGCAGTGACATCACAGGTTGTCATGGCAACTCACCGTAGCAACACCTGCTGCGGCTCTTCGTCAACACCGGGTTTCTCCAGGTCCTCCAGCTTCGCGTCTGGGTTGTCCTGAGGCAAACGTCAACTCAACATTAGTGAGTTATCAATGCGGGTAAATAGTCATAAAGTAACATAACTTGACCGATTGTCACTAATGAATTATTATGAGACTAGTTAACACCACCCGTGGAGCAACAACCGAATAGAAGCAATTATCACCACTACTGTATTTTGATCTTATAAAAATCATTCCCACGGTGGCACCTTATGTCAATTCTCTCAGGTAGGATAAAGGCCTTCTAGAAAACATAGCAAATACATCTAAGTATATAATATAATTATTGATTTTTTTAAATACATCACCAATGCATAAATCAGAGGCCAGCGGTCCAAGGAAATGAAGGAACAGACATATCGGTGAGTGGATCTCGGCAGCGGAGAGGAGATGCATTTACAATAATCCAAAGTTAGTGTGTCAATATACCCATTGCCCAAATAATGTGTCAATAACTGGCATCATATATTGTGGCCAGGAGAGACCCGACCGACTGACCGATGCCCGATATTACGGCATCACCATTTGGGCAACCAAATTTGTTGGGGCAAACTTTTGAGTGGCACACCTTCCAGAGCTCCTCCAGCTTGTTGATCTGCTGTGCGGAGATCTGGCGAGCTCGAAGCTGCTCCTGCTCTGAGGGAACTTTGACGAGCCACGGCAGGAACTGACGGTCCTGGATGAGAGGCTGCCACTGGCTCGGGTCCCTGCAACAGGGGCTTTGTCAATTCCACACAGAGCAACATGTACGTACATGTACATGTGTGCCAATGAATGTGTTGTATGTATATGAAGTGAGTGTACATGTATGTATGTTGTGCATGTGATATCATGTGTACACACATCTGTGACGCGATGGTATGTATACAAATGTATGCCAAAATGCCATGGTGGTCATGTGGCATACATGGTACATACACACACACGCAGGAATGCACGCACGCACACACACAAAGGTACTAGAAAAGCATCTGAGCAGAATAACGAACATACAATAAAGAAATTGAAACACAAGGAGATTGCACTATGGGCAAGAGGAAGTTAGTTGTCTTGCAACCAATGACAAGACAAGTGCAGCTTTATCCTAAGACCCGTCCACCCATTTTTTGGATGGGCCGAGTTCATTTTGGGCGGGTGGAAATTTGAGCTCAGGGGCTAATTTTTATTTATACATGTTACTGACTAACATTGTTATTTATATGCCCATTATGTTTTTAAAATGTGTGTCACACATGTACGCATGCATTATAGCATGTACGCATGTATTGATGTACATTCCTTTGGACTGGATTGTATGTGCACATGGACATGCACACGTATCTACCAGAACATTTTTGAACTGTGAAAAATGTGATCATGCACACAAAGGAGTGATGCCAACACGTACCAGTTCATGTCCTTGAGACTGCTGGAGGCGGCACACGGCTGGCGACACAGCAGCACGACAACGGAGTCCGCCTTGGCCGGGATGAAGCCGAGGAGGAAGACATTACGACAGCCGCAGTTGTAGCACTCAAGCATCGTCTCTCCCAGGGGGCCGTTCTTGTGCAGACTCACCTCCTTCGCCTTCGCACGCACCAGGTGGTTGATGATGTGGCTGCAACACAAGCACGCTCAACAATACACGGGGGACAGACCGCTATTTAATCTCCACACAAAACCTCACACTGGGCACAGAACACTGTTTAATCTCCACACTGAACCTCACAACAGGCACAGACCACTATTTATTCTTCACATTACAGCCTTATTTAGAGATCCATTCATCTGTCTTTTAGATGAGCCGAGTTCATTTTGGACGGGTCAAAATCTGAGCTGAGGGATTACAAAAATAATACCTTATAAATAACTGACTTGCACTGGTATTTTACCTGTCCATTTGCTTTAAAAATGTGTAAAGACCACTATTTATTGCCCACACTGAACCTCACACTGGGCACAGACCGCTATTATATCTCCACACTGAACCTCATACTGGGCACAGACCACTATTTTATCTCCACTCAACCTCACACTGGGCACAGGCCACTATTTAATCTCCATACTGAACCTCCCAATGGGCACAGACTGTTACTACGGTAACAAAACAGGGATGACATGACGTTAAGACTCGTTCGTGTATGTAAGTATTCAGAAAGTGCTATCTGGGGTTTATTTTTGTGCATTGTATGTATTCGGACCTCTGATAATTTAACTATTTTTAAGAATTTGAATACGTTAGTCATTACGGTAACTGGATTTCTGTTTTCGCAAGTTGACTAGAAAAAACAATCTACTGGAGACACAGCAAAGGAAAGCTGTGAGAGACGAGGGAGAAAACACACTTACCTGCCGGAGGTGTTCCCCCGACCGTTACAGAACCACTTCTTGGTCATACTGCAGTAGACAACACACGCCGGGTCATGGATGCCACAGTACCTGCATCACAACAATGACATCATACACATGACACATCACAACAATGACATCATACACATGACACATCGTACTATTTCCAGAAATTTCTGCACACACCATGGATTTTTTAAGGAATACGACTGTATTCAGTTTTTATATGAATTTGCTAGAAATAGAAATTTTTGGAAAAAGTACATATTTGGTTGTTTCATTATGTAAACTGTACAAAAATGAATGACAAACTTGTAGTGATTAAGAGGGAAGAATGAGAAAATACTTTTGATGTTAGGCAGGGTCCAGACAAAACAGTGAATTTGGGTTAATGTAGGTATATTTTGTAACCTTGTAGACGGTGAAATTCAATCAGAACAGGGATATTTGTCTATTTGGAAAATTGTCAAATGTGTGCACTGTACGAAATGAAACAGTTATTTTGCTCATTTTCACTTTCAGTTTGTGGACATCTGCACTCTAAATGGCAATACCCTGGATATTCATGTTGCGACATTCATTATTTCCAAAGGCACTTTGGCTGGGTACATTATGTGGTTTATGTACCATGGTATTTTGTTATGTGGCACTTTGTCCTTGGCTCACAATGACGACCCATTCTAGGACGTTCCTGGTTTAGTCTAATCCAAACAAATAAATATGTATTAATACTCATTAATACACACTGTGTGAGCACAATGTCTAGCACATCAACAACAAGGCACAAACTTTTGTGAGAACCACACAGTAATATCAGTGTTGTCTGTGAATGCAGAATCAACAACTGATAGTAACCCGGTCATGTTTACTCACAGCTGAAGGCTATCTCTTTCGCGATAATGATTACTCAATCAACATGTTGGGAAATGCCCATTGGAAACATGCCAAAACTAAGCCACTGTAATGTACAAATATACTGACAAAGGGGCACAATCCTTGACCAAAGATATTGTGTCTGAAACTCAATCGCAAACCAAAGAGATAACTGACTGGAAATATCAATTCTAATCATGCTATTGAAACAAGGCAACCTTTTAGAGTTTAAATGAACTGGACATACCAAATTAAACAGAAACTTTGGTCTATATTTAACCACTGGTGCATTCATAATTTAATAATACACTGGTTTTAGGTCAAAATGATAGCTATCATACTTAGGTACTAAACCGTTCTATTATACTGATTGGCTATAAAGTTCTATACTAACAGCTCAATTACTATTTTAAAAGATTACTGAAGTACATCTAAAATTACAATTATACTGTTTCATAAAGGGTTAACTGCAATAGTACATGTTGAGTACAACTACATAGCTTTATTTTTTTAAATAATAAGTGCACCATTAAGTACTCAATTTGAGATTAGGTTTCACGCATTCTTGCTGCCAGGGTTGCATTCAGTTACAAATTACAATCACAAACAATGGTCTTTACAAAGCATCATAAAAATATAAGTGTTAAAAATCTGAAATTTTTCAATTATAATTGCTACTACAAATTATGAAATTGCAATTATAATTCAACACAAAAGGGAATACAGGTTGAAACGTGATCTACTTACGCGCATGCGTGCTTTGGCAGGTCTTTGATGTAGAACTGATCTTCTTCATCTTCCTCAAAGGTCAGTTCATTGACGCCCTGGGTCAAACCCCCTACGTCACGGTCAAGGCCATTCTGCACTGGCAGGTCACAGTTGATCCCCTAACGTAGAACAAACATGATCGAGTCAAATACACTATGTACAGTGGACGCTCTCTATAAACACATCTGATATGAAGTGTAACTTAAAGGTAAGTTCTTTTATGAGCAATTCTCAAAAGGTTGTTCCACACATATGTGGCAGGTGTGATGAAATTCAAAGTGTCTTAATCACTGCAAATGTAAACTTACTACTCAAATAAAATGCTTAGGCTATGGAGAGATCACATTTATAGTTTGATGCAATAGATTAATCGTCAGACTTGTTGCATGGTGTGCGCATGCGAGTCGATCAGATACACTCTTTCTGTGTATGTCTGACCAAGTTTAGTTTTAAATATAATTTTGTTTCAATTTATGAATGATAATCGCCATGCCTAGAGAGCTAATGGAAACTGTATGTTCACATTATATTTACTCGACTGTCTGGACAATGATTGAAAAACATTACAATGCCCTTTTGAGCACTGGCCACTGAATGGCTCAGTTCAAATTCACTGTCCATTGTCCACAAAAGCCAGGACATTGCAATTTGCTATGGACAAGAAATGGACAATATAAATAGAAAATCATTCGGGACTTTCCATAGTGTCGATTATCAAAACATTCCTGCTACAGACAGTAGATGATGCACTAATGATGTCACGTGGTCGTGATTTCAGCACCAACATGTACTGTGCGATTCTAAATTGTTTGTTTCTGTATGTTTCAACACTAACAGATGACCACATAATTATATTACTGGCAAAACATATCATAGACTGCATACATATATCACTTTCTTGGTCAGATAAAATTAATCATGGGATGATCTACGAATTAAATGTCATATATAATTATAATGAGCCAGAAGCTTGGAACTATGAGGGCCCAGCCAGTGAATCTATGGGCTAGTGACCTCCACTAAATTTGAACTCTGATAAGGAATGTTCATCGGATATATAAGGAACGTGTTCGGTGTTCCCTATCGCAAGCACACATTGCAAGTCAAACAGAAATTAATGCAATTCCTGAAATGTTAAACAACATCACCTGCTAATCTTAGCCGCGGTCATTTTGATCTGTATATGGGCAAGACCACGGTACTAGTATACACTTGTGGTGCCTTAATTATAAGTGAAATAAATATTGTACAATAAAAGAAAATGTTATCCGACTTATTATATATTTACTATACATCCCATAGAGATAACATCCACAAAAAATATCCTGTTACTCGACCCAGTTTTATGTATGAACGATGTTCACCCGAAATCGACCTGATTTTTTACATCATATTTGGGACACGGGAAAACCAGTGTATATTGAAGCCAGCACTGTGGCTCTGTTTTTTATTACAAGATTCACCTTATTTGGAAAATACCCCCAAAAAACATGTGTTTGAAACTATGTAATTATAATACCTCAAGTTGTTAATAAACAGCAACCAAAAATACCAGATGGCGGAGGTACGTAATATTTTGTGTCCTTCTACGTTACGTACTCCTTCGGAACACTACGACCATGAAGTTAAAATGTAGGACATATCAGACATGTCGTGAAACGATCGCTCATTGGCACTAATTAATTTGGGAAGTTATTTTTCTTGAAGCATAAATAACAAGTTTTTGACGCAGACCTAATGAAAGCTACCTCCTGTTGTCCTTTTACCAGTTACGTACCTCCAAGGAATTTGTTCCAGTAAAAAAAATCTTCACCATTATACAACCTCATGGATACCAGGATGTAAAGCGAACTCATTTACGGCAAAGAGAACCCATCTACGACAACATGGATGCAGGAAATTCTGCAGGCATGTTTTTCATTTTCGTTTTCAGATTTTTCGAAAATGTTACGTACCCCCTCGGCCAAATTGTCTCATTACGTAGTCAGAAAGTTTAAAACATTGTTTACTGTGTTTAGATAAAATCTAGCCATTATTTCTTTGTAAAATAAATAAATAAATTTGTGGACTTTATTTGGCCCCGACGATCCGCGTGTTCATGTGTTGTATACCTGCTGGATGGCACATATCTGGGACATTTTCTTTATTTTGCCTTTCCTCTTTTTTCAGGAATAATTCTAAATTACTGATTAGAAATTATCCATGCCCTGTAGATGATATTTTATCTCAATAATATATAATTTGAACAGCATTCCGACTCCTTTTGCTGATGACATCGGTACCTTGCCTACCGATGTCGGGCGCTGACGATGTACGTCACTGGACCGCCCCAACTCTTTGCTCTTGCCAGTCTTGATCTTCATTACCTCCAACAGTGTAACGATATTCCTCAGCTGTGATGACACATTTCCTAGTTGTTATCCCACTTTCTCATGCAGTATTTGTTTGGAGTTTGTTTACTTTTTTATTGATGACTATTTAATTACACAACTCAGTCTACTGTGTTTTATGTAGGCGTCTACTGCTTGTTACATTATTGTTAACATATATTAGTTAAAATGTTAATTTACTAATCACTGATACTCACAATGGTATTCCCAATAAGCTAATGCACAATTCTGACTTTATTTTAACATATATACCTTAATTTTGGCAACATCCTTACCAGGCCTGGGGCCAATTACATTGCAATGTAATATATCACTATTACTTAGTTTCCTTCCTATTACTATTACATTTCAAGCAATTACTATTACACTGTATTAGTATTACATTGTATTTTGGTTCTACTTATTACTATTACTTCAATATTTGTAACTGTTACTTATTACTATTACTTCAGGGCTGATCATTACAAGTTTACTTTCACAAATACTTATCAATAGTATAGTATATACGCCACTGTCACATACACCCTCCTATGCAAAGCAACAATGCAAGACAAGTGTAGATTGAAATAGGCCAACTAAATGATATTTCAGTTTTATTCATTTACATATATCATATAGACGACAACATAAATACATCAATACATATTCACAGCAAGTAAGTTGGCCCCAGTGGTAGTGTTAACCAATACCTACAAGTCCTAGACGTATTATATTTATAGTATATTAATACTGGAGTAAATTGTTTCAGATCAAGAATACAGAACCGCTGGCAGTGCAGTCCTTTGAAGTGGGATCGCAAGGTCTTTTCCGTGCCACCAAATACACTTATGAAATTCTTGGAGAAGACATCGCCCGGCAGCTGGGGGAGCCGATTCCAGTGCCTAAATGATCTAGGCTTTACTATCGGTTTGATTTGTAGATCTACAAATCAAACCGATAGTAAAGCCCTAGACTGTGTTTTGTTGATTCCTGTATGCAGCCAAAGGATCTAGGAGCTCTGTACCTTACAATAAACATTGCTATTTTCATAAAGATAAGTGTTGAGTTCTTTCTTCCGTTTCAAGATCTCCACCTACCTCTGTCAGTGTTGCTGGGATAATGTATCAACTGGTGAAGTTTTTTGTATCCATTGGTGAAGTTTTTTCTGCTGCCCTCAACAGTCTTCCAACTTCAATTGGTTCAAGCACAGAAGAAGGTCTAATTTGATCGTTTTGTCAAAATTGGAGGTATTAAAAAAAGTCTTACAAAAATGTCCATGTTTTCATTCCCTAAAGCTTCGACAGCAGTTATGCACAGTTACCTCCTCCTTCAGAATGTAAGCATTTTGAATCAAAATTATGCATTTGAATTTTCAAGTCTGATGTCCCATTTTTGTGTACCAGTATTGTGTTCTTGCCCATACATAGAGAAGTGCCTAAATAAGAAATGACCGTGGATACAAGATCACCATCATGACAGAAGTCCAACTTAATCAATACATGACCATTGACGAGTCATTCTATGAGACAATTCTTGTTGATGCTCAATATGAGCTATGAGCCAAAACACTACTTCAACTACGGTTATTTATTTTTTAAAGCGAGTTTCCATCGTGATGCGAATAGACTAATTGAAACGAATAGGCAAATTGCAATGTTTTAAACTACGGCCGATAGTGTGAAAAAAGAGCCGGGCCACTGAGCCAATAGTGAAAATCACAGCTGACAGAATGAAAACTACAGCTAAGAGAGTGAAAATCACAGTCAACAAAGTGAAAACAACAATTAAATTATCTTTTGTTAGCAAATAAACTGCTCTATGTTCAGTGCTGAATATTTAATTAATTATAGTTCTAGAACTGACCACTAATGTGTATCGGTATCTCTCACCATCACCGTAAATAGTTAAATATTTATTGATGGATATTTGCGAGTGAATAGCCTTCATGCATTAATTGCATGGTTGAATACTACACAGCGAAATCTAAAACAGGATTCAAACAAACAGGTCTGTCAGCCTGAGTGGATAGTGCCACAGGGTAAAGTACTTTGAACAGTTCTGATGACTGTATGTATAAAGAACATACCTTTACCTTTTTACCATCCTTGCATGCATCTTTTATACTAAAACTCTATTTTTTTAAACATACACTGTAGATTGATATCTTAAAGAGATTAAATGCTGCTAGAGTAAATAATAGTTTCAAAATGGGGCATCCTGGAGCATTATACCTATCAATGAAACTATCAATACAAAATACATGTTAGTTAGCATTAACTTTTTTATTACAGAAATAAATAATTTTTTTCACCAAAAGTGAAGCAGTGTCATTTTTTATATGTTGACTATGCAGCGATACACTGTGTCATTTACCAATACATTGTAACATAGGCCACGTATTGCAATATATTGATACATTGATTAATCGTTACAATCCAAACAAACCACCAGTTTGACTGAATAAAGTACAATATACTGCCACATCATGTTACACAGCACTAGGCCTAATCTGTTGTAACCACCACAGTGCCATGCGCACTTTGGCTACTGCCCGGAAATCACACTATCCTGTTACACTAGTGCTGATGAATCTGTGGTATCCCATCTAGCCCTTTGAAACTCATAGAGGCTTTGAGAGCACAGGGTATATCAGGTAGGCCTAACAGACTACATGTACTAATACTTCCTTCTATTCAATCACGCATTCAGCCCTCACTAAATTCTACTCCAAACAGCCCATGGACGCTTGAGCTAACACAGACATGTGTCTTTGTTATGATGTTTTTGGGGGAATTTATGTAATCATTAACTAAGCCATATATAATTTAGTGTCTATCAATGTTCTTCCTGATTATTTGATTTGGTGACGTTGGTTTTATATATATATATTTACATACCGTATTATTCCTTTTAGATGCGCACTGCCTAATAGACGCACACACCCTTTTACAGAAGTGAAACCACGCACAAAAAATGTTCAAGTGTAAGCATATGCTTTAATTGCAAATACGGTACTGTGTATGCCCCCACCTTGCGGATACTTTCTAGATAACAATTATTTGTACATTACCCGTAAGATGGCATTACGTTTCTGTCAGTTTCGTTTTATTAGTCAAAGTCGGGCGTTCTAACAATGCAGAGGAATGGTCAAAATAACGTGATATTCATAATCACTTAACCGTATGTAGCCACGAGGTTCGGGTATCGTTCCCTCAGTGCAGCACTCAAAGTACGTTGGCGTTGCCACGTTGCATCGCTGCCCAGATGTTAGCAAAGCGTGTGTTTATGAATTAGTTGAGTGCCGATTCAGCACATAGGATTTCCTGCATTGTCCAATGGTATTTATCCAACGATGTCGTCTGGCTAGCACACTGATTGTCTGTTTAGCATCGCTTGAATTATCGAAGCAGTCTGTCTCTACTCGCGCTTCCTGTCGTGTATCGTGTTCTGTTGATCGAGCGCTGGACGTTTTGGTAGATTTGCTGAACCTGACTTTGCTACATGTCGTCTACTTTAGACCTTAGTGTGTGACGTATACATGCAATTTGTGTGTCCACCAGCCCCTCACAACTTGCGCCACTTATGTCTTAATATAAATTAATACATGTGCACCTAAGTCCTAACATTCGCACACTGCGCGTCTATTGGGGATAATATGGTATATGTATAGACATTTTTGTTGGCACGCCTCACATATGAGTCACTTTCAATTTTATTCGAAAATATATACTAGAATTCCCTACGTATGTGCACCGAGACGCTTTATACTTACATAAATTACACTGTGTATTCTTAAATGTTATTCTAAAACATTTCTGTTGTGAGAATGTGTCCTCACCATCACTGAAAAAAAATATTTTAAATGGTGTTATAATTATACAAAAAAATATTATTTACAAACACATTCACACACCGCCGCCATTCCCTAGGCTATGTTTGTGGATGCTATTTATGTTGGGTAAATTATGCATATTATCTGGGCTCACAATAACTGATTGCAATTTGCCAATGGTGAAACGAAACCAAATTTGGCAAAAAGAAAAATACACTTTTTTGCCAGTTTGGCGAAATCAAATTGACAAACTGATTAGTGTTGTGTGCAGTATTTTCTTTTTATTTGAGGACATTCATATCAATAAGTATAAGTACTATAACGCGATCGCACCCACTGCGAGTAAACATCATCTTTCATGGTCTTGCTTTGATTCGTGCATCGTGTTCCTGATATGAACGCAGATAAATAGTCTCCGTCAAGTGTGTAATCTTTTAACCCTACAAGTGATCACTGGGCCCGCGCGATCATTGCAAAACTGGTCCTGTAAAAAACAGTATCATTCTTCTTAAACAATTTTCGTTTCCGTCACTAGCAACTAACAGGGAAACGCGAGGTATCATTGGAAAGCTGAATTATGATTCTTCCTGTGGCATTTTTATCAATGAGTTTCATTGCATCATGATTCAGTAATAGCTAATTTCACAACCAAGCTTTAAAATGTTGTAGTAGTAGATGCCCAAATATGGCCGATTTTACTACGCTCTGCGTCAGGAATTTATATTCCCATTCGTGATGTAAACCGGGAAATGGAGGTACCGATGGAAAGCCCAACGATAGGTCTATCCAAATAAATTTACGTCAACAGTCAGCCAATCAGCGAGTGGCTTTAAAACGTCTTCTTGTTGATGCTGGTTTCATTCCATCACGATGAAAGTCAGCCATGTTTTTGTCTCGCTTCGATGATATAAGTTGAATTATTACAAATGTCGGAAAATACATGACAGTATTTGTAGATCAGGTCATTATACTAGTTCAGACAGTTACCCAGACTTTGGGGGCTGTTTTGAAGTGGATATTATGCAAGTTGCTGGTGAGTAACATCGCCGTCTCGCATCCTGACATGGGCCGATTTGCTGGCTTACTCGGTGCGCCAGCGAAGGATACGATGCATTCAAAGTTTAAACACAACATGTCCTATAACCTAATGACATATATATGTGTGTAATTATTTAAAAATACAGTAAAATGGATATTACCAACAATTGAAAAAAACACGTAAAATATTTGGCTAAAGAAATTTCAGACATTTAACCAAATTGGCTAAATCCAAATGCAATTTGGCTAAACCAAATTGTTGTCTTTAGCCAAATTGACTAAAGCATTTTTATGCTAAGAGTGAGCCCAGATTATATGTAAGTTTTTGCTGATTTTTCTGTCAAAAAATTGTGTTTGGATGTTGCAGACATATCAGGAGAACTTTGCCAGCAAAATCTAATCAATTTCATAGGTACTCCAAACAGGCCAGCGAGAGTGGAAAACTGTGTAAACCAGATCCCGTTTTTTTTTAATTTTACATCTTCTGTAACTTGTCTTTCATGCAATGGAATGAAAATTAAAAAAAACATGTAAACAACCATCTGATGTCTTGTCTTTGCTTCTGTGTGTGTGTGTTTTATTGTATATTATGTGCAATTATTAGCTTAGATTAATAATCGAACTACCTAACCATCGGCGGCTCTTCCAGGTCGCCATGAAGGCTGGCGAGAGTTTGTGTTGAACCCCTAGTGCCTTCCAAGTCGTGGTGATTCGCGTGCTCATCAGTTACTAAAAATATCTTCCAATGGCAAGAAAGAAGCCACTTTGAGTCTCGTTTTGAGACCAATCAAGCCGAGGTACATATGATAGAAGCAGGGTGAAATTAAGAAGGAAAAGTCGAAGGCGAATTTTCACAGTGACAGAGAACAAAGTTTGGACTCATCAACAAGACCTCCAAGTGGCTCACACAGAAACTCAAAGAAGAGGCTACACATTTGCTGACAATCGCCCGCAGAGAAAGCAAACTCTTGTGCATACGTCACAGGCGACAAGAGCAAATTGTGCAGCTGAAGATCCGAGAAAAACTTCTCGAGAATGAGAGAAAGAAGAGGGTTCTGCAGCAAGAAAGAAGGCTGTCTTAATTAGAAAGGTGCTAACCCAACCGGTGCAAACAAAGTGGATGTCACACACCTACGAAGAAGATTAGGAGAGAGCAGGGAGAAATTAGGTGTTGTAAAGGAGATCTTGAAGGATGAAATTTGATTCCAAAAGAGTCTTGAACAAAAAAGGGACATTAAATCTCTCAGGGACTGTTAACGAACTAACAAGAGCCTTACAAGACCACCTGCCAGGGAAGGAAGATGACCCACCCTATGCCCCTCCCTCACCACCTCCTGTTCATGAACCAGATATACTGAATCCATAGCCACCTATTCTTCGTGTCCTCCAGATGATGAGCTGCAGCCACCACAACCAAAGCGCAGATGAGACATTGCAGACGCAATTCCTGATGCCACTGATGACACTTCTCGTTTTCAAGGCAGGGACAGTGGGTGGCAACTTTCTACGACTAGACATTCTATATAGGACAGGTGATCGAGGTCTTCAGCCCCCAGAGTGCCATGGTACAGTACTTGGAACAGTCAAAGAGCCGAAAAGCCAAATGGCCTAAAGTGGATGATATTGCTGTCATTGATTCCTACTACATCTTTCAGTGGGACTTCAGTGTTCTGCCTGTGAGCAGTGAATGCCGTGTTTGGCATGTGGAGTGCATTGAAGACATTGTGGAGGCATACAACAGAATTTCAAGATAGATGGTGTCATGAATGGTATTTTTCTTGCTGTTCAAGTAATCTCAGTAATGTTCAACTGTGTACATTTGAAAATGCATGCAAGTTATAGATACAGTTCTGCTGATTCCAGTGATACCATATTTGTCCCTGTACCTTAATTAGAAGCTGAGATTATAGCACTTTGAAATTTCCATGATAGCGTCTCTTATTGTGTTATGTTTATTGGTGAGCAACATTTTTTATTTTCACTATTTTAAAGGTAGTGTTTTCATGCTATTTTATTGTCTCTTTCTGGAAAAAATAAGTGCAATCTACATGATATATGAAACAAGATTATGTGCTTAGGTATGGTTTCCAAGTATCTACACATGTTCCACAGCTTTGTGAACTTGCTTATTTAGCCAATTTGTTTTTGGACGAGAAAAGCCCCCAAAAATTAAATAATAAAAAATTAATAACTTTTGAACAAATTCTGGAATCAGTGTAAAAAGTTCTATCTTACTGTCACAAAAGTGAAATGCAAGCGTACATCTCAAAAATCAGTTGGAGTACCTACTTATAGCATGACATCATCGATGTTAACTAAACTGTCTAACTAGTCTATCATAATTAGTAAATAAGTTTATAATATCTTGATATGATGCAATGTGGAAAACTGCAGTGATAGTTCATTGCAAACACAGACCTCCATTGAACAACTGCTAGTTTACAAATGACACAATACCGCATTGCCACGGAATTGCACGACGCAAACTTGGGACACACAACGATACATGTGTTTATTCTGTCATTGTTTTGTTTGGTGTAAATGGGAACTTTCCCTGGCAGTCAGCCTGTTGCTTTTAGAAATCGGCTGACCAGTGCCCGTGAAATATAGTACCACCTACTTCATAGTAAACATTTGCTGTCATCTGCCACACAAAATACTAAAAAATGAATGTTCAAAATGATTGCATCTTGAACTCTGGATGTCCTGGTACCTTCAGGAATTAGTCTCACAAAAACCAGTTAGGAACTTAGAGGAATGAGCAAAATAGTCAAAATACTGATTATCAAAACAACTATAATTTGGCAATACAGTCTATTACATTTACAATCATGTAATACCAATAGTGTGATGACATTATTAATCAACCACTTGCACCGTATTTAAAGAATATTATATTAGTTAATTAATAAATAAGGTTAGTGCATATTAGGTCAATTATGACATACTCGTGATACTGATGTGTACATTTTGACTTTGTTTCATTAAAGTTTTTAGATCTGTCAACTGGACTGTTTGAACATGTTGTTGAAATGTTTTAATTTAAAAGCTATAATGACTGTATGTACATGTTTATAACCCTTATTTAGCTTGCTGTAACCAAGCTACAAAACAATTTACATAACCACGTTTGCAAAACATTTGGCACGTCATGCGGAACGATGCATACGCCAGCAATTTGTTTCAGCTTAAACCGACATATTTAGCACACGTAACATAACGTTACATACCTGTATGTGTATGGCACCGGCTTCAGACTGCGAAGCCTGAGTTTGCGACTGGGTTTGGGACGGCAGAGTGAAGTCCGTAAAATCGAACTCGGACCCTTGCGTGTCAGCGCCCAGCAGGTCTGTTTCTGCCCCCGTTTCTTCCGTATCCAAGAAAGTTAACGTCTGAGAACTCGGACCATATGCGTCCACGCTCATCTTTGCAACTTCCACACTCCCGTAAA
Organism: Paraescarpia echinospica; assembly: GCA_020002185.1. Classification (NCBI taxonomy): domain Eukaryota; kingdom Metazoa; phylum Annelida; class Polychaeta; order Sabellida; family Siboglinidae; genus Paraescarpia; species Paraescarpia echinospica. The sequence goes on from CM034541.1 coordinate 6,222,846, forward strand.
TTATACAACAAACGATTTATACCCAATATGGGGTGTATTTCGGTCAATATTTCGTCGCACCTGTCAATTTTTTAAACGAAAGCTTGCGTTCGAAACCACATCCAACACACATTTCATTCGGTTGTGTACTACGTCATCAGCCACGCGTATTTCGTCGACCTCGCAAGGTCAAAGCACACGTTTCCGTGACATTTTCCCCGCTTCCTTATCGGAAGGGTCACAGTGGAGTGTTACGACGGTTTGTTCGCTACATGCGTGTACGTGTATTCTAAATTATTGGTAAGCGTCAGTTGCTGGTGGCGGTTTGGGCAATGCCATTTAACAGTTTTAATGAATGACATTCGAGTTGATGTTTGCAATTGTTGTCGCAGCCGCGACCTGATTGGTAAATTTATAAGCAGTCTGCTACTTCGCGCGACTTTCCAACACTGTCACTGACGATTGTTGCCGGTGTTGGCAATTTGAGTTTGATTTGGTTTTGGCTGGGCCCGTGGTCGCTATTGCCTTGACCCGGGCCTTGGCATTAGACGGTACAACCACGTAACTGGCGTAAGACATAGGCCTATATGTCACACTACTTTTCAGTACACTGTGATTGTGAAATGTATTGAATCAAACGAGACAGACAGACAGACAGACAGACAGTATTTATTTTGACCATCAATTTCATAAAGAACAATATCATATTCATTGTAAGGTCAGGGAGGCTCCCATTAATAGGTATATCAGGTAAAAATTCAAATATGCTATTTTTGTCAATTAAATGGTTCCCCAAGATAGAGTTTGTTATGAAGTTTGACAGTTTTTGAATTTTTGTGATATCTTCATTATCTCCGACGTAATCCCACTTTTTGTTCTTAGAAAAACAACACTTTTTGGTATTGAATTTCAGTCCATTTCTTGTGCCCAAACTGGCCCCAGAAGCTAGATGTACTGCATTTGATTATATAGGAAAACGGCCATAAAATTGTGTATAGAGAAGATATGCGAAATAAGAAGTTATGTGACCCAAAAAAATCAAATATAAAATATATATATTATATTGTTATAGCACACTATGAAATTAGTTATTTAATTACCTTATTAATTGAACTATATTTAATAATGAACCTATTTACCGTTATTAATTACATAAATTGGGTAGGAAAAGGCCTATTATAGGTTGAACTCTGTCGGTCAGTTTATACAGTGACTAATATATTATGACTGCTACCTCTTAAAATCCATAATTTGTTGATGACCTGCAAACTGGGACAAGCTTAAAGATGACATAAAACAACTAACAACAACATACTTTGACACGAACCCAAATTCAACACATGTCAACACAAATTGGAACTTTTTCCAGAATAATCTTACTTCATTAGTCAACAATAATATTCCCAGCCGCAACACCAAAGCAAAAACCCACCTCCCCTGGATAACGCGTGAAATAATAAGAATGCAAAGAAAACGCAACAAAAGCCACAAAAAAGCAAAACAAACTGGACGTAATAGTGACTGGGAAAGGTTTAGGCAACTCCGAAAACAAGCCACTAAAGCTGCAACCAAATCCTACTCAGACTATCTAAACAATCACATTGGAGACAGCCTAAAAACAAACCCAAAACAATTCTGGTCATTCATTAAAGCAAACAAACGAGAATACATTGGCATCCCTACACTGCAAGCAAACGACCAACCAATCACAAATGATCACGACAAAGCAAATACACTTAACAACCAATTTAGTTCCGTGTTTACTCAAGAAATCTACCCCATCCCCCAACTAGCTCCATCCATCTATCCCGACATGCCCTCCCTCGAAATCGGGATAGACGGAGTAATTAAGCAACTGAAAAACCTAAACCAAAATAAAGCTACAGGCCCCGACGAACTCCCAGCCAGAGTCCTTAAAGAGACTGCAGTGGAAATTGCCCCCATCATCACACACATTTTCCAGCAGTCATACAACACTTGCAAACTCCCAGATGACTGGCTCCAAGCACTAGTAACACCAATACACAAAAAAAGCCACAAATCAGACCCTGCTAATTATAGACCAATTTCATTAACATGCATCCTCTGCAAAGTTATGGAGCACATCATTCTAAGCAACATGTGGAAACACTTACACAAACACAACATCGTCATCCACTTCCAACATGGATTCCAATCAGGTCTGTCTTGTGAATCTCAACTCATCGAGACAGTCCATGACTGGATGACTGCTATGGACAATAAGACACAAATAGATGCCATCCTACTCGATTTTGCCAAAGCCTTCGACAAAGTCCCCCATAAACGCCTCCTATCCAAATTAGCTTTCTATGGAATAACTGGAAACACACAAAACTGGATCAAATCGTTTCTATCCAACCGCAAACAGAGAGTCTCAGTCAATGGAGCCCTGTCGGACAGCACAAATGTTACATCTGGTGTACCACAGGGCTCAGTCCTAGGACCTGTCCTATTTTTACTCTACATAAACGACATAACCGAAAATGTCCAATCTTCCGTACGTCTCTTTGCAGACGACAGCATTATATATCGCAAAATCACATCCGAAACCGACCACGAAACTCTCCAATCTGACCTGATCAAACTCCAAACATGGTCTAATAAATGGCAGATGGAATTTAACATATTTAAATGTGTGCATCTCCCAATAACAAACAAAACCAAACCCAGACTACATTGATATTCACTCTTTGGCATACCACTCTCTACCGCCTCTAGCCACACATATCTTGGAATAAAATTAGATTGTAAACTAACTTGGGCTAACCATATCACTGACATAGCTTCCAAATCTTCAAAAGTCCTAGGCATGATCAAACGAACCCTCGGACCATGCAAACCTGAAGTAAAAGAAACAGCCTATAACATGCTAATCCGACCAAAACTTGAGTATGCCTCTCCCATATGGAACCCACACACTGCCACCCAAATTAAACATCTTGAAAGAGTACAACACTGTGCTGCCAGATTTGTCAGAAATGACCACAGACGCCAAACAAACACAGCAGACCTAATAGCCACCCTTGGATGGTCAACTCTTGAATGACGACGCATTATCAAACAAGCCATGACATTTTACAAAATACTAAATAACAATCAACATCACACCCCCACCAGGTCTACTAACACAGTCAAAAAACCGTGGCCACTACGTAGCCCCTAGGTGCCACATCAATGCAGCAGTGTTCTCTTTCTACCCCCGAGCAGTTCGAATCTGGAATATGATTCCACAACCGATTACTGAACTAGAAAGCCCCATAGCGTTTCAAACAACGATCATGAACCTCCCTTTCACCACACCCAATCATCTAAAGTGCCTATAAAATAAACAAACAAACTACCCACAATGCATGCGCACAAACAAGCACCATACAACTCCTGCGTTAGCTCAAGTTTGGGCTGTTTGGAGTAAATCACCTAAGACCTAATTAGTTAACCTAATTTCTTATTTGACCTATTTACAGGGATTAATGGCATGATTGACCTACAATTAATTAGGAAATGGGCATACCAATCTTAAGAATGAAAGAAATTGTTAATAGATCAACTTGAAATGTTACCAATTATGAATGACATAATTAGTTTAATATTTTCCTAATTAGTTGAACAATTTTAAACGCTTAATTCATTAACGAGGATTAACTATGAAAAATGTGTTAATACAGCAATCTGAATTCAATGTGACTTTGTAATAAAATGCATGCAGACTAATTGATGAACATTTCTGTAATTAGTATGCCACAACAGGTAAATATAAAGGGAATTAAATGGATAAACATTACAACAGAATGAATATTAAGAACATTTATTATAACAGATTCAAACATAGCGGCAACATTAATAATTTCATGAAACACTGGATGCATATAATGCAGTGCAAATGTATTGCATAAATGTTAATATGTCCAAGGATGCATGTCCAATGCAACATTATAAAGTCCTCAGATGTAGAGTATCATGTTCTGTAATTCAGGCAGCACAGCAACATGCAAAGTCCTGCACGTACAACAACAGTTGTAGGCCTAAACGGTGCAGCAATGTTTGTAAAGTCGTGTAGTTATAACGAGTAAAACGTCTTGCAGGTAAAAATCATTTGTAAATCTTTGTCTAGTAATTATTTTCAACTCTTGCGTAATCTTGCATTATGTCTGTAACTTTCAGTTGAACAACTGATGTATAATGAATTTTTTGCATGAGGAGCCACATCAGAATATTGTCCACAGAGAGAGGATCATCTCAAATCAGCTTCATGCAGCATTCGTTTTAAGTTTCCGTAGCAACAGTGAATTTGTGTGAAACTTGCTTTTAAGAAATCATTGCAACTTGAAGTGTGCAGTAATATTCTTCACTTTTAAAGCTGTCTTTTTGCATGTAGTGGGACTTGCAAGCGTATCAACTGATGTGTAGAGATGTTGACTCCAGCCACTTGCAGATATCAGAAATGCCAGCTGTCGAGGAAGAACTGACCCATGCCAGCATCAGTTCCAGTCATTGGTGTAGGCCCACGTCTTGAATTAGGCACAGTCTCGTGCGTTGATGAAGAACTTTTTTGAAAAGTAGCTTTATGAAAATGGCAATTTGGAGAGAACTCAGAATTTAGAAAAGTAGGTTTAGAAAATTGCATTTTTAACCAGTACTTTGAAAATAACGTGAGCCGACCGATCGACCATTGCTGAGTTGCCATTCTGAAATGAAAATGCATAACAGTGAATTGTATGCACATTCTAGAGAATGTTATGAACAGTAGATTATCACACTGTTCTTAGTGCACACAACATCGATATTATTTCAGTGTTGTGATTCACAAAATAAATAATATAAACTACAACTTATATCAAGACTACCCGTTTGATCTTCCAACACTGAAACATGAAAGTCACACTGAATCACTTGATGGAAATGATGTGGTGTAGTATGAAAAAAGAAATGTCATAACTAAAGACATAACAAAATAAATGTGTTAATATAATATTAAAAAGTTAATTACATAATAATTAGTTATAACTTTAAGTACAAAAGTAAAAGCAATTCGTTTTATAGATTGAGATGGTTTGGGATTTAAATAACGATGCTATGGAAAGCATCACTAACAACTGACAATGCAATCAACAGACACAGATTCAGTCAGCTTGTACACATTTTTCTTTAAACATTTAATTTTGGCATGTTAATATCAAACTAAAAACGGTAAATATTAATTATATATAGATCTTGTCACTGTTACAAGTGAACAATAACACCAATGATATGTGATGGTTGCGATGGATATGGATTTAATTAATACTGCAAAAGCGCCTACTGATGCCAGCGTGATACAGCGTCGACTGTTTAAAATGTATGCCCAGAACGCCAAAGTTGCCCACATCGGTGTGTTGCTCGGCAGGCACGTACACTTATGCAACATATATCATTTTAAAGCTAATATTTCAATCTATACTAATATTGCAATTTCATTACGTAATCTTTACATTTTGTTTACCCATTTAGCAAGCATAGAAAACATTAAACTTCACTTACCTACACACACAAAATGCCGTGCTCAAAACGAAAAAGAAGTATTTCCATATGTAACAGAGTTATCCATTGGTCGATTCCATGCTCAAACGTCATGGTGACATCATTTGCATAGCGGCAGCGACGTATTTTCTTCGACCATGTGATCTCTGACGCGGCGCTGTGCCGGCGTCATTTTCATTCACAAGAAATGGATCAGTTTTGGCTGCTAGAAGGAAATACGCCACCTAGCGGATACTGATATCACTACCATTAAGACAATTATATGCCACTATCATATAAATATCAGATAAAGCATATTAAATTAATCATGATCTTTCTTATTTAAGGTGGCTGCATCAGCTATTATATGCTTCTTTTGAATTAATCATTTGTAATATAACTAAGTTTTGAAGATAAGCTAACCATTTTTTCCTCAGAGTTTGCCTCAAATACTAAACAATACTCCAGACCAAAAAGAATTTATTTTTTATGTTGTTTAGAGATATTTAAATGTGTTTAAAGACAATTAAAAAATATGTCAAAAATCACCTTAAAATGGCATTTTATTTCATTTTGAGAAACTCCCCTAAAGAAACAGTTGTATGGTTGTAAGTACAAACATGTTATTGACATTCATATGGGTTTTTTGTAAACAAATGCATATTAAGTTTGATACAGCTTCATAAACATTTTGCTACAATGTTGAAAGACAACAAAAATCCGTACTGCATTTTTGGCACGACCCCTTCGCCAAACATAAAACCATCCTGTGCAATTTTGAGTAAACACAAGTCAAGTTTATATGCCAAGTTATGGCTTTGTAAGTACCGGTATTGTAGTTGTTATAAAAAGTTACATTAACATAAGTAATACTTCCTGGTTGTTACCAATAATACAAATATCACCAGATGCTTGTTTTTTGCTTAGAAATGTGACATTTTTACTGGCATATGGCTTATTTCAACACAATTTGACAGACACTTCTATTACTGAGATTTCGTAATGCGTAATGCATTTAGGTAATTATAATACAACAGCATAGTGGCATGAGAATAACCAGACTATTATGATCTGCATTCATGGTGAATGAATTTATGTTTGAACTGGGCTGACGCACACGTGATCGTTACTATGGAAACATCGTCAGTTTCCAAGAATTTGAAAAGGGACTTTCCACAGACACACCAAAAATACTAGTTTTTAAAGGACCGATTGGTGACATATGGTGATAGTGCCTTAGTTTTTGTTAATAGTACACATGTTCATACTGACACCTACTAATGTTCTATGAAGAACAAAATAAAGAAATCAACTGACACGATACCCGGTGCAGCTACCTTAAAAAAGTGAAATCTATAAAAATTATGTTCGAATGTATATGAAATAATATGAAATGATCATGATGAAAATTGAAATAACTTAAATATAATTCCCAGAATGTAGCCCTCGGGCAGAGGCAGAGCTGCTACTATAGTAAGATAAAGAAAAGGATAGTATTTTTTAAATGTCAAGTACTAGAGACTTCCAAATTGATGAAGTTTTGTTTGATTTTTTTATTGCAGGTTCTGCCGCTTGCTAAGAGGCTTGATGTAATAGGTATCAGATGACATGTGAAGCTGTTCTCTGGCACCCACAGCACATTCAGCTGCTTCTTCTCACTGCCAGAAGGGGTGCTGTTTGGTGTCAGGTTGCCACGTGGCTACGAAGTGGACTTTTGTCATCATTTCTGGCAATGAATGGCTACCCTAACCAGTCACTTCAGACACCATACTTAAGCACCCCCACCTTCGCGTCACACCCAACAGCAAATCAGATGCAACTGGGGACATTTGCTTCATCTTCAAGCGTCTCCAGTTACCAGAATTACCCGTTTGTGGCGAACACGTGCCGACTAGAAACAGGACAGCCAAACAGCGTTGTCATACCCAATCCGCCGGACAGTGCCATAGACGTGAACCCACCATCTGCGACCACCAACCCCCCGCAGTTGTCTGCACTCCTCAGCGGCCTACACAGTGCTGTACAACAGCAGCTACTGCAGCATTACGTCAATCTTGCCTTCGACAATGCTCAGTTCCAATCATACAATCTGAACTGCGGTCACCTTGCTGACATTGTCAGAAAAGCAGCCAACAACTACTCGAGCTTCGAAGTCGCAAAGCAGCTTGTGCCGATCATCAAAGCCGTCACTGGTTCAGCTCGCCAGGTCGACAAGTCTTCGGAAGACGCTGAGCCGAACCAGGGACTACCCCACTCGTCAGGCGCTATGCAGCGGCAAGCAAGGGGCACCAAGTAAGGGTGTTACAGTTACTGTTTGTGCTCAGATTGGACACTTTTATGCTTTGTCACCCTTGTGGTATACAACTTGGGGTTGACAGCAACCAGTTCACTTAATAAGTAGGTCTACTTATTTTATTTTATTATCATTTAAAAATACCCAATCATTTCGATAGTTTTGTTCCTTGAGTTTCAGACTAATTTCATAAAAAGCCAAGCTATGAAGAATTCACCACAAATTCTGAAGAAATCTGTTGGCCAAGGTTTTGAAACTGAGGATGACAAATTCTTTGAAGTGTTGAGCTCTGTGAATTGTAATTCGGTTACCGCGGAATCGGCCATATAAAAATCTTAAACATTTTGCATACCAGTAATTCAAATACAATGCAAATCAACATCATTCTACAGTAATAGTATCAAAATAAGTCATAAAACAATGTTTTAATAATTACAATCACCGTGTTTCAGTTTTGTTACACAAAATAATTACGGATGTTCCCTTACTAAGTTATTTGCATGGTTAACAGGAGCCTACAGCCAAACCAGTGTTACTTGTCATTTTGCACATTCACGTCTTAACTAAATACAATACCTTTCAAATATTATGCTCATCGTTACTCTCTGACTGAACCTCTGGCTGGTACACTGGTACGGTGACATAGAGTCTGCTCATCGTTACTCTCTGACTGAACCTCTGGCTGGTACAGTGGTACGGTGACATAGAGTCTGCTCATCGTTACTCTCTGACTGAACCTCTGGCTGGTACAGTGGTACGGTGACATAGAGTCTGCTCATCGTTTATTGCATCAATTATTGGCTAATTCTCATTGAATTAATACATGGCTGCGTGTTCTTGTTGCCCACTGCGATAGTGTAATACGTACCTTCGTACAACCACTTTGGAATATTCATCTTGATACGTTAAAGCACGTGTGTGTTGTTATTGTTCTTGTGTGCTTGGGATGCCGATCTCGCGTAAAGCACTTGACCGAAATGGTGCCAGGAGGTCGACAGTGCACATTACCAATCTGGACGTAAAAGAACCAGATTGGCGATGGGCAAACCAACTGATTAAGGACCTTTAAACCAACTGGTTACAGCCTTAATTAGCTCCGTTGTCAGCCTGGAATCGTATATATTATATCACCAATTGTTATACTTTTTTATTATGTTTGTATGTATGATTTATACGATTCCAAAAATCAACTCTATCATAATTAATTGTGAAAATCATCATATGAAGCACCTGACCCAAGAATGAGATTATTCAAAGCCACCATAACTAAGTGATTTTGAATATAATATTGGTACTTTTTGCAAAAGTTTATTCTGATTTTTTTAAAATGGCGTACTCAGTTATACATGTATATTATCAAACCTGGCACAATCAGTATACTAATTACATATATATTCAGATTCCAAGATGTCGCCCTGTATATGTGTCAATGTCATTTGGCTTGATATTGCTTTCATTCTTCAGACGTCCCATCCAGGATTGGGTGTCTGGGGGACCGTATCAGAAGCAAGCGCGGTCTGACATGCCTGTGGGACAGCAGGTGTATGCCACCAGACAAATACACTCGGTAGCCCAGGACACTGGACCAAGGCTCCGGCCCAAGGACTATGATCAGGTATGATGGACAGACACATCGCAGGGTAATGTCTGGTCTAGGGACTGTGATCATGTATGGTGTCTGTATTGTGGGTATTTACCATGCCAAGGGGCAATGATCAGGTAGGAACTTAGGAAGGTCTGACTGCCAGTGCTCATACGATTAAGACAAAATTTAGCAGATAAGGGCGTAAATGGCAAAGTGTATGTTATAATATAACTGTTCACACATTCATAAGTTACCTGACCCAATGATCAAATCTATTCTTTCGATTATTTCAACAAAAGCATGCACTTTTTCATTAAATTGACTGCATGTTACTTAACCTAACAGTAACAGTCTTATTAGCTCATAAAGTCATCATTTGAACAACAATGAAGCTGTTTAGCCTGGAACCTTAACACTGATCTTGTGTACTGAACACTGTCAACACCATGACGTGCCACCGGGACAATTTCACCGGTGTGTCATGGAAATAGTGTCCTCTGCAAAATGGAGGTGACTTTTACACTTTGAAAAAACTCCTGATTCTGTTTGATAATGGATTTTCTTTATAAATGACCTCATTACTTTAGTGACATGGTCCCTAGGTAGCGCTAACCTTAAAGACTGCCTTATACTCACTCCAGGGAACCATGAGTGGTATTGCTTATAAGATTAAAAGTATATTGGGACGATTAGTGATTATGTGACATCCGGTCTCATATCCTAGCAACGGCCCTTGTCGGGCTATACACAACAATTGCAAGAAGCCGTGTCAGCGTCTATTGCGATAAAACGAGGGAAACAGTGCACTATTTATTTGGCTGGTCATCTGAAGAACTTCAGGGATCTCCCTAGGAGCGCGCCTCGAACCATTGGCACATATAATTTTGAATTGGCCCGCGAATGTCTCAACGCGTGGGTCAACCGGCGCGTCACTTTGTCAATCGCTGTGCCAGGCGTCTGTGTGTGATTTCTCCATTTATTTATGCTACAAGTTGATGTTAATAGTATTAAAAACATTTATTTGGTTAGTCTGTTGTTGCAGATATATCCAATTTGAATGTCTATAAAACAAGTACGATTTAAAAGCATGAACAAAAATGACGAGAATCTTGCTAACACATATATACAAAGAGTAGCTCGTGGCACTCAGATTTGAAATGGTGCTGAAACAGTGGCGATAGCAATGATGGCACAACATTCTTGGCCACTGAAATTGTCACATAAAAGGTCTAATAAAATATGTTTTAAATGTACGACACAGAACTGTTGTTTTCTGGATTTGCATATTACGCGCCTACAATGTAAACAAATATAACTGGCTGAAAAATATTGATCCACTCAACGTGGAAATCACCCATAACATTTAGTTGGTATGGGCCAATTGGCCCATGGCTATTTTTCCTAGAAAGATCCCTCGAACTTGTATGTTACTGTCAGGCTTTAGAGGTGGCATTATCCAAAATACTGCTGCATCGTTTGGGTCCTATAGCAGACAATGCACAGCATTTGATTATGTATTGGACACAAAATAAGGGCAGTGACGTACAACTAATGGTCCCAATTAAACACCAAAACATAAAAAACCCTGATGTAGTTTACTAGAGTTCTAAAGCATATGTCTTCTTCCACAGATATCTGAAGTGATTTGTAAGTACCATAGCCGTGTGAACCAGACTCATGACCTGTACATCAGCAAGATGAACTTGCGGGATGCCCTGTATGCCATCATGAAGGATGTCTTCCCGTGTAAGTAGATTTAACCATTTCAGTATGACAAGCTGGATTTCTGGCAGCACTGTCTGTGATGCTTCAGTACAACAGGCCGATTATTTGGCTTTGATGATGTCTGCTATTTAAAGGGACAGTCGCACTTCGTGGCTTTTTTATTTTTATTGCAAAATCATGTTATACAGTATACATTATATCTATCATAGCGTACTTACTGCCCAAAGATGTTTTAATGAACCATTTTGTTTTATGAAATGTTAATGATAAGTGCACATATCACTTTGTTTACATCGACTGCGAGTCGCTTTCTAAAGCCGTTGTAGGCGTGGCTAAAATCCGACTACTAATGAGACTGATATGCGTGATCACGTGGTACGTGATCACATGGACGCAAGTTGCATAGTTGTTGACATTCGAGCGTAATGGCGGGTAAGAAAAGGTTGTCGTGCAGTACTATCTTCAGTGGCGAAGAAAAATCAAAAAGAACGTGACAAATTCCGGTCTACTACACGGGTAATTTTGGAAGAGCAGAAGGTACGATGGGATCGCCTGAAGACTGCCCTAAATGCGAAATCTGATCATAAAGTGGCAGAAGTTCTGCTTGACACGTAAGTTTTTCAACTTGAGTTGTTCGCATCACCAGTGGCAGTGACCAGACATTACATCGTCGTCGTGTTTTGTTGACAGTGAGTTCCAAGTGAACATGATGTCGTACAAATTATATTTTAAATTTGAAGTATATCTGACGCCGATAGATTGGTTGCATTTATATAGAACATCTCCCGTTTGGGCATCATCATCACACTAGGCCGGGGCTAGGCCTAGCCTAGGGCCAAGGCGTAATCGTAAGCTAGGTAGAATGGTAACCCGGTAGAATATAGGAAGGGAATGGAATATGAAGTACATTACGTAGCTCAATCATCGCCCATCTATTCGACAAAATTATTGTCTGGTACTGGGTATAATTATTGTCGTGTCGTAACTTCGTGCATCGCGTAATACCGTGCGGTGCCAACGTCATATTGGAAATGTTATGTCAACTTGTTCAATTCCATCTGAGACTGAGTCTGTGCCTGTGGGTTAAAGACAACGTTTTTTTTATTAAAATGACAGCTAGCTGCAGCTACAATTGTTAATAAACCTGGTTGAAATGTCACCATCCGTTATAAGAGTTATTTTTTAATATTAATTCACCTACAAAACTGGCAATGGCATCAACATCTTTAAAAGACTGTTTCCTGACTGTTGTTAGCAGTCACTCACGATGGTCAAATAGCATAGGATTTTAAATTACATGTTTTTTATGTCAACATCATAATACTAATTTGTATAATTTTTTACAGAACAACCTTTTATTACCTCTGTTTTTGCAGGTGACTACTAGTAGTTATTTTGACATAACTTAATACATTTTCTTACAAATGATGTAGCATATTTATTATTATTATTTATGTATTTATTAAGTAGGTTTGATATGTTGCAAAAGAACATGTTTCTGCATGACTATACACAAAGACTGCTGAGAAATACAACTGCAGAGGTTTTTAAACATAATTACTTGTGCACACATTTTGTATCAAACATTTAAAGTGTAAACAATTGAAATTAATAAAGCTTTATCTAAATAGTTCCAACACATCTGAGCAAAACGAATCCAGGACAAAATCCCCTACAGACAAAATCCCCTTGGACAAAATCCCCCCAGACAGAATCCCCTCTGGACAAAATCCCCTTAATTAACCTTGAGGGGATTTGGAATGTATGGTGTGACAAAAACATATTTAGGACCACACATTGAGTATAAACATATTTTACTGATCACCTAAAACATATAAATACATTTCAAGCAAACGCAAATGATGGTATAGAACACAACTTGACCATAAAATGAATTGCAGACATGTCAGTAAATAAGACATTTGTATCAACCAAAAACTGTCAGTATCTGAGTTGGTGTACCTCGGGATGTAACGGCCTGGTCTTTCATCGTGGCACAGCTTAATGGCTGAGACTGCATCTGGATTGGCATCGTGACTGTGTGATAAATGTCCGGTAACTCTCTGGATCAGTGGTAACTGCTCCATTACAGCCGAGACCTCTACGGCTAGAGCACTCCCATCGGATGGTCGTCTTGGACTTGTTCTTCTGGGTATACATATGCCCATCTAGTAGTAGCTTGAGGCTGCCTTTCTGTCTCTATATTATTTCCATGGCTGTAGACTGATCATAGACTGAGTGGGTAATGATGCTCATTTAGTTTCCCTGGTATTTGAACAATCCTTCCATACAGGTATTTAAACAGGTCCATCCATATGAATACAGATGGCCAATAGCAATTACATGGCTTCCTACACAGGGATGATCCCCATAGCAATTAATGGCTTCAATTATAATTGATTTAGCAAATCTGAGTTTTTAACAGTGTCAGAGTAATAAATTCAAACTGTGAATACCGTTTTGAGAAAGTTTGGAAAGTAACCGAAGTTATAGTTTTTAGTATTAATTTGTATTGATATTGAACAATTATTGTGTTTATTATTAAAATAGTGTTGGCAACTTGGCAAATGTGTTCCCTTAGGTATTCCAAAAAATAGTTTCGAGTAGGCATGTCATCCAAAATAATTATGAAGGGGATTTTGTCAAATTTTTCCATAAGGGAAGGGGATTCTGTCCGGTTACCGAGCAAAACGTTGATTTCATGCATTTTTGGTATCACTCACACCAGCCTACTAGTACACATAACATATGCATGACATGAACAATTACATATAAAACATTGTATTAAAATACATTATGTTTTGTCTTGTTGACAAACTAATTATACTTTATGGCATTTCTTTACAAAAGTTTGGTCCTAGTGGATGTGATGTGCTAATTTTATTCTTAAAAATGAAGGTGATTATTATAAACGGAAATATGTTGTTGCAAATAAAATATCATTAAAAAACGTTGATAATTTATTGTAATTTAAAAAAAAATGTTACCCACATGGGAAAGATTTAAATTTTTTTATGCCATTAAAAATACTATGTTTGAAATCATTTATAATCATACTACATATATAAATATATAGTTTTATGTATGAATTATATCCGTAACTTTAAAAAAGGAAGAACATAATAAGTGACAATGTGATGTTATATTATTTCATGTATCAGTCGACGTTATCAACAATAAGCTAATGATTGTTTATGTTCTGAAGGTAGGGCAAGAGAAGGGAAATGGACTGATGTTGACATGGGCATCAGACATAGCGAACCATTTCTGGTACTGTTGTGAGAAGGCTGAAGGCTCTGTGGAAACACTCCTTGTAAGTAATGATATATTTTCTTGGCTATATACAGTCATACATCAGCAGTACTATGTGTAAAAAAGGCTAGTAGTGTTGAATTGCATTAACACATGTTTCCATCATGTGGCTCCACTGCTGAAATGACTACACTAGAAGATTCCAGGCATTTCACAGTGGTTCATACAAAAAGCAAGTCATTTCAGTTTCGATTAATGATAACGTAATTAGTTGTGAATTTTTTTTAAATCATAGGCTCAATGGCGAGGAATTCTACACCATGTGACCAACAGCCACACGTGGTTGACAAGTGAAGGCGATGCACCACCCCACTGTGAGCATGAACCACTCACAGACAGAGACAAGTGAAGGCGATGCACCACCACTGTGAGCATGAACCACTCACAGACAGAGACAAGTGAAGGCGATGCACCACCCCACTGTGAGCATGAACCACTCACAGACAGAGACAAGTGAAGGCGATGCACCACCCCACTGTGAGCATGAACCACTCACAGACAGAGACAAGTGAAGGCGATGCACCACCCCACTGTGAGCATGAACCACTCACAGACAGAGACAAGTGAAGGCGATGCACCACCCACTGTGAGCATGAACCACTCACAGACAGAGACAAGTGAAGGCGATGCACCACCCCACTGTGAGCATGAACCACTCACAGACAGAGACAAGTGAAGGCGATGCACCACCCCACTGTGAGCATGAACCACTCACAGACAGAGACAAGTGAAGGCGATGCACCACCCCACTGTGAGCATGAACCACTCACAGACAGAGACAAGTGAAGGCGATGCACCACCCCACTGTGAGCATGAACCACTCACAGACAGAGACAAGTGAAGGCGATGCATCACCCCACTGTGAGCATGAACCACTCACAGACAGAGACAAGTGAAGGCGATGCACCACCCCACTGTGAGCATGAACCACTCACAGACAGAGACAAGTGAAGGCGATGCATCACCCCACTGTGAGCATGAACCACTCACAGACAGAGACAAGTGAAGGCGATGCACCACCCCACTGTGAGCATGAACCACTCACAGACAGAGACAAGTGAAGGCGATGCACCACCCCACTGTGAGCATGAACCACTCACAGACAGAGACAAGTGAAGGCGATGCACCACCCCACTGTGAGCATGAACCACTCACAGACAGAGACAAGTGAAGGCGATGCACCACCCCACTGTGAGCATGAACCACTCACAGACAGAGACAAGTGAAGGCGATGCACCACCCCACTGTGAGCATGAACCACTCACAGACAGAGACAAGTGAAGGCGATGCACCACCCCACTGTGAGCATGAACCACTCACAGACAGAGACAAGTGAAGGCGATGCACCACCCCACTGTGAGCATGAACCACTCACAGACAGAGACAAGTGAAGGCGATGCACCACCCCACTGTGAGCATGAACCACTCACAGACAGAGACAAGTGAAGGCGATGCACCACCCCACTGTGAGCATGAACCACTCACAGACAGAGACAAGTGAAGGCGATGCACCACCCCACTGTGAGCATGAACCACTCACAGACAGAGACAAGTGAAGGCGATGCACCACCCCACTGTGAGCATGAACCACTCACAGACAGAGACAAGTGAAGGCGATGCACCACCCCACTGTGAGCATGAACCACTCACAGACAGAGACAAGTGAAGGCGATGCACCACCCCACTGTGAGCATGAACCACTCACAGACAGAGACAAGTGAAGGCGATGCACCACCCCACTGTGAGCATGAACCACTCACAGACAGAGACAAGTGAAGGCGATGCACCACCCCACTGTGAGCATGAACCACTCACAGACAGAGACAAGTGAAGGCGATGCACCACCCCACTGTGAGCATGAACCACTCACAGACAGAGACAAGTGAAGGCGATGCACCACCCCACTGTGAGCATGAACCACTCACAGACAGAGACAAGTGAAGGCGATGCACCACCCCACTGTGAGCATGAACCACTCACAGACAGAGACAAGTGAAGGCGATGCACCACCCCACTGTGAGCATGAACCACTCACAGACAGAGACAAGTGAAGGCGATGCACCACCCCACTGTGAGCATGAACCACTCACAGACAGAGACAAGTGAAGGCGATGCACCACCCCACTGTGAGCATGAACCACTCACAGACAGAGACAAGGAATGGTTTCAACCAGATTCTCCTGCCCATGTTGCCCTGAGACGTGTAGTATTAAACAAACGATTTTTGAACACACTGAAGTACTATGTCAATTTCCGGTGAGATATGTATTTATATGTTAATTTACTTTGTAATATTATATGTTTTGGGCACATTATCACTGAAAATCTCGATGACATTGATGTGGCATAATTTGCTAACTTTGTAATATTATAAGTGCATTTCCTACATAGTGCTGGGTCCAATCCTCTATAACAATATTTAATTGTTTTCTTACACTGCTGTAGTTTGCACTAACTTTTGGTAAATTATTTAGGAAAACATAACAGATTTTTAGCTTAATATATTTATGAACTAACATGTTTTTTAAACGCTGTGCTTTACTTGAGGGTCTTTCGGAAAGAATTGAGTGGTGGTGGGTAGATGGCACCACTGTAATCGTTATAATTGATGCCCATGGTTTCTTTCACCATGGATGTGTTAGCCCAGTATGTAACAGTTGCACAACTAACTACACAAACAAAACATGTGTAAAACTACACATTAAAACACATAGAGCAGCAAAGGGAAACACCTATTTGTTTCGATTATTTTGTTATTGTGATGATTTCTTCTTACAGTCATAGTGGCATACTGGAAACGTTCCATAACCACATACTCATGTATGCAGAGAAAGGGATTTGCCTTCAGGTATCTATATATCAATAATCTAACTTTAAGCAATATACGTCTCTCTCGTCCGAGATGATGTCGACTAGTTTATTTCTGTTTGCTCATTTCCTTGGAGCATTGGACAACTACGAATTGGCAATACATTTTTAACAGATATTTACTGATGACATATCTGATGAATAACTGGCCTCTCTGTGGTGGCGCTTATGGTATAAATAAAGAAACAATCCTAAAAAGGGGTGGTGCAGTTGGAGTTTCATGGTCAGACTAAAGGGTGTAGTTGTATGTTTTAAAGAGCCTGAAATTGTCCAGGAGTTAGATATGCTTTGCAGGTAAACAGGTACTTCAGAGTGCATAACGTTTGATTTGGGATATTTAACACACACATGCACACACAGTCACACCAATGACTGAAATGGAAGGAATACTTAAGAGTATTTTGTACTTTTTTCTTTTTGTGCTTGGTTTGTTGTAGATGAGTTTAGGCCATCATCAGATAATGTAGATTAAAACACACAGGGAAGCAACATGAATCATAAATTTATCAGATGAAATTACTTATTGCAGCTTCCCGGTATACCGGGCACGGAACCTACTGGCAGCGATTGATTATCAGAGTCACAAAGATTTACCATTGAAAGGAAATCAAGAGGGACACACTGTGTAAGTATGCAGGTATACATGTAATAACATGAACATGTAAATATTTTTGTTATGCACAATAAAAATGACTATTGCCATTCCATTATAGGGCTAATTGTTCACTGGATTTATTTATGTTGGTGGCGACTCTAACAATCAATGCCTGTGATCGAGGAAGTAATGGTTGAGAAGACAGCTTTTTTAGAAGTGAAAAGTATTTATTGTGTTGCTATACATAAACAATACAAAGCATAATAATAATAGGTTATGTACATTATGCATTCATATGTAATAGTTAAAGTAACTTTATTTGCAACAATTCAGCTATTTACATAACATTTTTATATGCTAACGTATTGCACATGAAAAAAGTTACTTTAAATATTTACATGTTTTGAAATATTTATATGTTGAATACATTTTTTTTTTACAAATGCCATACTGTGTAACAACACAAGTTCATGACACATGTCATTAAGTTTGTCTATTAATCTACAGCTACCGCAAAGTCTACAACAAACGGGGAAAGAAGTGGACTATTATCCCCGAGCGAGAACCGAAACAGTATGTGTACATAGTGTCCCTTCAGGAGAAGATCATCCGAGCATGCACTGACGATCCACTACCAAAACGCAGGATGCGTGGACTTAAACCTGATGACCCGCGCAACATTGCACCATCACTAGCAGCAGTGCCTGCACTCCCAACAGCAGATCTAGTGGCGAGGCATCAAACCCGATTTGGAAAAAAGAAACGTGCCTAAGATGGAAGTTGTCAATGAGTAACTGACATTTAGTTATTTAATAACAAACTATTATCAATTAATTTAGAAATTATCATGGTTACCTGATGATGTGTGGTTATATAATCTTGAAAAGTAATGAGTTCAACCTAATCTATGAACTTTGAACCCAGCATACTGTCCACTTGCACTCGGAAATGTCTGCCTAATCTTCCACACACAACAGCTGGGAATGACATGTCGGTTACCTGTTCCCAGTTTGCCATGTCGCCAGAAAACAAAGCATAATGTCACATGGCATCATTGTCTCCTCGTGCTGTCACGCCAAACACGTCCGCTCTGTAGCGTCCCACCATTGTCAAAACTGTGGGATCCAGTATGAGTAAGTCCATTTCCTGAAAAGAAATGTATACACCAGTACATGTTATGCATTTAAGCCGTAGCAGTTGCATTGAAATTAAACATGATTATGTATGTGTGATGATTAAGTTTTTTTAGTAAAACTGGGTTTGTCATCAGATTTGGACTTTCAGATGCAGAATACATATTTTTGGATTTGCGTGGAAAACCCGGTATATTAGCATTTTCCATTCCTGTGAAATTATGTTGTCATGCTGATGTTTCTGTGTATTATCATTGGGATTAATAAGGTTCCAAAGAATTTGTTATCCATCTGTTTATTGTAATGGTTACACCTACTGATATGTATTTAGGATGTAGGTCAAACACACATATATGATATGACTTTGTCTGCAAAAAAATATATACAATATAGGTAGTAACAAATATGTAATTTCAGAAAATAGTTTTACAAATTGTACAGAGGTGTATGGCAGGAAGAAGGAGGTCAGTAATAACAATTTGTGGAAATTAGACATGGTATGTTGGATGACATGGTGATTTCAAAAGATATGGGAGATAGAGATTCACACCCTTATCACACACCCTCATATCTGATAAAAGTACACATCTCACCGGTTGCAGGCTGATGCATTTGTCTGGGCGCATGTTGCAGCACAGCCGCTCTACATCAGTTGCCATTTCTCGGCAGTGGCCGCATGAGCACCAGCTCAGAGCACCACCCCCCACTGGTCCTTGTTCGGTGCCTCTCATGACATCAAACACAAGGCCTGGCTCTCGCAGCACCATCTTCAGTAGCAGCGCCTTTGCCTGCCCCTCATCAAGTTCGTTAATGTCAGCTTAGAAGGATTGCAAAAGGCAATATCATGTAACTAAATATTAACAATTCCTGCTTATTAATTGTAATTTCTGGAAAGCTCAAATTCTCCAATGTAGCTTGCTTTTGATAACACCAGGCAAATTATGTGTATGTATGTGTGAGTGCGTGTGCATGCATGCGTATGTGTGAATTACATTATGTATGGGTCGTGTCTAAATGAACTGTCTATTTTGTAGTGCATTTGGAATAATAAGTTGTAAATTATTATTTCTGTGTTTTTGATCAAAATTGGTTGATTATGTAATTTATTTTATAAAAAGCATAGTTCAGTTTCAAACTTGGTACCTGCACAGCATTTGGATAATAACATGAATATAAAATCTTTACCCTAAATATTTTGTCACTTGTATTTATAATTGTTATTAAAAATGTGCTGTGTGATAAAAATATCTACCTGCAGTTGCTCCTGTCTCTGATTGCGTAACCTCGCCATGCGAGTGCAGTCCGTCCTGTTCAGTTACAGTGATAGCTGCCTCGATCTTCTGCCACGCCCTCTCCCCACACCCCTTCCTCTTGCTGCACCCTGTCGTCTAATTACCCCTCTTCCTCTCACTCCACATCTTTCTCCCACTGCAGGTGTTTCCCCGGAACCATTCAAACTCTGGGCAAACAGATAATGTGATATGGTAAATATTTTGTGTGTATATAACAATAACATTTATTATGTGTACTTAGTCACCATGCAATGATTGACAGTGCATGGCAATACTTTAGAAAACGTGCTTTTACTGTCGTAAACCTTGAAACATTACAGAAGAAAAAAATATATATACTGTCTTATTTACTTTTATTTCATCACGGTTGTAAGCCAGCCAGTAAGGCCAGTAAAAATAAAGACGTCAAAGATCACCCCTACGACCTGCACAATTTCCAACACAACCCCCTCAACTAACGTGGCAAGAAATGTCCTAGTCACTGAAAAGCTCATCCCCAAACAAAATCAAACACTACGAGCGTGGGCTACAGCTGGTTGTTATATGCACTTATGATTCGCCAGTCGTAGGCCTATTCCGCAAAGCTACCGATTTCAAGAAAATGAGTACGTCGCATACGTGCGCACACTCATAATACGATATCATTTTAACCAACAGACAGTAGATACGAAACTAGCCATACTGGTATTAAATGATAGTGTTAATTGTAGCACCATCGAGTTCGTGTTGATAATTTGATCGGGCGGTATACTCGATAATGACGGACAAAACTAAAGTGCTAATAAATAATAGACTTTTGTTAACGGACACGCGTTTGCTTAATAACAGTCATAGCAGTAATACAATCTCAAACAAAGTTCATTTCACAAATACAGTGACAAACGGAATATTTATGACATTTCATTGTTCAACTTACATCGGTCGATGAATCATCGTTCTGCACCATGGAAGCCATGATGACAGCGTACTATTGACATCTGAAGCTCGGCCCACGTCGGGTCACGACCTTCTGCAGAATTTTCCGAACTCGCAATTCGGGGATTTGAGTGACAGCACGTTGATTCTCATAAACATTTAATGGTTCAATCCAAAAGTTGATTTCTGCTTCATTAAAACATCTTTGGGCAGTAAGTACGCTATGATAGATATAATGTATACTGTATAACATGATTGTGCAATAAAAATAAAAAAGCCACGATGTGCGACTGTCCCTTTAAATAGTTTTACTCATAATTGTCCACTTGTTGTGTACGGTTGTCAAGGTGAATAAATTAGTTTTTTAGCAGTGGATTTAGTATCGTTCAATAATAGTTTACGGAGATTTTCGCAATTTTTAATGATGTAGGCGAACATAGTATACAACTGTGTTCAACAACTGCAAAAACGTTACTTTTAATTTTACTCGCTGATTATCATACTTTCCAAAAAATATATAACATTCCTTTTCATAAAATGCATTTTTGTTGCTCAAATCTTGATTTGAAATGAGGTAATCCATTGCCTTGCATATTCACTGGGACTGCAGTATTCAGCGGTCACAGCTGATCAGGGTTGTAGTACTGAAATGGTTAACAATATTGCAATTCATAAACCCCAGATGACAAGGGGACATCAGAATCATTTGGCTTATAAACTTTATTATCTAGGTCTAACCCACCTGTCTGAGGTATTTGACAATTTTGTTTTAAGCAAACTAGTTCATGCTGTTACCGTTTAAACAATCAGTATATAATCTGTTCCATTCACTTACTCTGTGACACACTGACAGTGAGTGCTATCTGATATCTAATCTACACTGTTCATTTGGTAATGTTACTTTGTGTTTCTAGTATTTCTGTCTTTCTTAAACATGCTTACTCAATTAGATTTGTTTCACTTGTCTAATTTCAAATATATTTTGTAAAAAAGCAAACCTACATAGTATCCTCAATGACAAGCTAGCTCATTTGTGTGAATTTTGTATGTAGTTTAACTTTTGGTAAAATCATCAACAAAACTATTAACATTTTAAATTTGAAATGAATTCCTTCACATAGTGCTGTAGCACATGTATTGTTCTGTTTGTACTGGCAGACTGCACTCTGTGTGATTAGTGCTTTAATGGTTCACGTTTGATTCCAGACTGCGGTCTCTATGTTGTTGGGTCATCAATGAATGGCTTTGGCAGCAATACTAGTGACATGGACCTCTGT
This sequence comes from Paraescarpia echinospica, assembly GCA_020002185.1. Lineage (NCBI taxonomy): Eukaryota > Metazoa > Annelida > Polychaeta > Sabellida > Siboglinidae > Paraescarpia > Paraescarpia echinospica. The sequence goes on from CM034541.1 coordinate 6,245,337, forward strand.
CTCATGCTCTGTCATAGTCAGGTGAGTGACATGGATATCTGTATCATGCTCTGTCATAGTCAGGTGAGTGACATGGATATCTGTCTCATGCTCTGTCATAGTCAGGTGAGTGACATGGACCTCTGTCTCATGCTCTGTCACAGTCAGGTGAGTGACATGGACCTCTGTCTTATACTCTGTCACAGTCAGGTGAGTGGCATGGACCTCTGTCTCATGCTCTGTCACAGTCAGGTGAGTGACATGGACCTCTGTCTTATGCTCTGTCACAGTCAGGTGAGTGACATGGTCCTCTGTCTTACGCTCTGTCACAGTCAGGTAAGTGACATGGTCCTCTGTCTTATGCTCTGTCACAGTCAGGTGAGTGACGTGGAACTCTGTCTTATACTCTGTCACAGTCAGGTGAGTGACATGGAACTCTGTCTTATACTCTGTCACAGTCAGGTAAATGACATGGACCTCTGTCTTATGCTCTGTCATAGTCAGGTAAGTGACATGGACCTCTGTCTTATGCTTTATCATAGTCAGGTAAGTGACATGGACCTCTGTCTCACGCTCTGTCATAGTCAGGTAAGTGACATGGACCTCTGTATTATGCTCTGTCGTAGTCAAGTGAGTGACATGGACCTCTGTCTCATGCTCTGTCGTAGTCAGGTGAGTGACATGGACCTCTGTCTTATGCTCTGTCATAGTCGGGTGAGTGACATGAACCTCTGTCTTATGCTCTGTCATAGTCGGGTGAGTGACATGGACCTCTGTCTTATGCTCTGTCATAGTCAGGTGAGTGACAAAGACCTCTGTCTTATGCTCTGTCATAGTCAGGTAAGTCACATGGACCTCTGTCTCACGCTCTGTCATAGTCGGTAAATGACATGGACCTCTGTCTTACGCACTGTAATAGTCGGTAAATGACATGGACCTCTGTCTTATGCTCTGTCATAGTCAGGTGAGTGACATGAACCTCTTTCTTATGCTCTATCACAATCAGTAAGTGACATGAACCTCTGTCTTATGCTCTGTCATAGTCAGGTAAGTGACATGGACCTCTGTCTTGCGCTCTGTCATAGTCAGGTGTGATTTCACAAAACTGTATTATCTGTGATGTAGCCATGATAAACTCTAATCACGTCCATGGCAGTTGGTCTTTTTGATACTGTGAGGCCTTTTGCTCTGTCCAGTTACCAGTTGTGTTTTCTTATTATTAAGAGATGATCTTAAGACATTGACATACAAAATGAAACCTATGTAAGTTACCCCCAGCACCCTCACCCTACTTGTACCTGATAATATCTTTGACCTATGCAACTTTGGTAATGTTGTATTTGTCAGGTGACACTTAAACAATCGTAATGCAAAAACTGCCTCAAATGCTCAGTCAGAAACTTTTTGAGCTGTGGCTGGAAAGTAAAAAATATTTTTTTAATATATACATAACAGTTATAAAATAATTTTGTTTAGCAATAGACATCAGCATTTTGAGATTGTCCCTTAATTTTCATATTTGCTTAAGACCTAAATCTTTTCTTCAGATTGACCAGAAGAGAGAAGCCACTGAGATTCTGAGTATTCTCTACAAGGCATTGCGCAAATGTTGTACGTATTACTGTGTTTGCACAAGTACACGTGGCCCTAAACCTACATTTTTACTGAGATATCACATGTTCTACACAAGAATATGCTGGGTACATGGCAAGACGATGAGGTTTAGCATTCACAGTATATTGATGACTACATTAACAGAGCACAGTAGTGTAGTGGTTAGCACATCCACCTGGCATGCCAGCACAGAATTCAAAACCTAGACCGGGCATGGTATATTTGGTGTAAAAGCCTGGCTCTCTCAACACATTGGGGACTGTGTATCTCTTGTGACTCAGAGATCATGTTAAAGTCGGTCCTGTCGCAATTTAGGACGTAAAAGAACCACTGCGGACAACAAGCACCCTGGCAGTGACCACCCTCAGTGACCACCCTGGCAGTGACCACCCTCAGTGACCACCCTCAGTGCCAGCATAGAAAAGTCGGTTTGGCGATAATGTTCTGAAAAAGGCTGACCTCATAAGACCATAATATTCTAACAACAATATACACAGACTGGTCAGTTAATAGAACATCGGCGAGCACTGGACACAACTAAAGCTAGATTGGTCTGACGTATTGCAAGTTTATGCCATGCATATTCAGTCCCAGTTTTTCTAGCATATGAGATTTATTTATTTATATTATGAGAGGAAAAATGAAGATCCGTGGAAATGTAAGTCTTCTTGTCCATCTTAATATGAACAGTTTACCTGATCAGTGATCAATCAGTATTGGATAATTCTGGTAGTGCTGACAGAGTATATAATACAAGATGATTTGATTACGCTGAAAGTTGAATGGAAGGTTTCTTTTTGTAGTATTCCTCAAACAAGTTCTTCTCATTCGAGCCAAGGTGCCAATATTGAAGTTTACTGATGCTGTCAGGTAGGTTCATATGTCCATGTTACGTTATCAACCAGGAAGAAGTTTAATGTTTGGATTTATCAGGAAGTTAAGGAATCTGCAGATGTGTCAATATTTGTGTTTTGTATAAGTATTCTTACTGCATTTTTACTTTTTCTTAGTAACCATCCTGTTTTTGTTTTTATTCATCATAGTCAGAATCTTCTGTGAAGTTGACATAAAAATGGTTGTAAAGATGTATCATGATACACAGTCTGCGATGTAACGATGTATCATGATACACAGTCTGCGATGTAACGATGTATCATGATACACAGTCTGCAATGTAACGATGTATCATGATACACAGTCTGCGATGTAACGATGTATCATGATACACAGTCTGCGATGTAACGATGTATCATGATACACAGTCTGCGATGTAACGATGTATCATGATACACAGTCTGCGATGTAACGATGTATCATGATACACAGTCTGCGATGTAACGATGTATCATGATACACAGTCTGCAATGTAACGATGTATCATGATACACAGTCTGCGATGTAACGATGTATCATGATACACAGTCTGCGATGTAACGATGTATCATGATACACAGTCTGCGATGTAACGATGTATCATGATACACAGTCTGCGATGTAACGATGTATCATGATACACAGTCTGCATGTAACGATGTATCATGATACACAGTCTGCGATGTAACGATGTATCATGATACACAGTCTGCAATGTAACGATGTATCATGATACACAGTCTGCAATGTAACGATGTATCATGATACACAGTCTGCGATGTAACGATGTATCATGATACACAGTCTGCAATGTAACGATGTATCATGATACACAGTCTGCGATGTAACGATGTATCATGATACACAGTCTGCGATGTAACGATGTATCATGATACACAGTCTGCGATGTAACGATGTATCATGATACACAGTCTGCGATGTAACGATGTATCATGATACACAGTCTGCGATGTTACAATATATCAATACTCGACATTTTGGAAGAATGGTTGACATTTTTGTATAAAATTTTGCTACAGCGACCACCTGCTATGTAGGGACAGTTTTCCAATGTCCCGATCAATTTTCAACGGAAATGTTCCTTAGATGAGCGACCACCTGCTAAACGCGGACGCAGACAGTGATTTTTTGGTTATACATCCCTGCTAAGGCGGACAGTCAGTTGTATTTGGAGGTTTTGGAGATTTTTGTTGCATTCGATTATATTTTTAAAGATGGCGCGCCCATTTCCTGCTCAGCACAGTGCTTGCTGGGAACGGTCAAAGCCACACGAGATCACACGTTGCTTCGTGATTTAAATTCACAACTGTTCTTACAATCGATCTATTCACACGTGTTTTATTACTTATCTGCAGTAGTTATAGTTAGTTATGTCGAGCGACGGAAAGAGAAAGATTCTAAGCGTGGAACAGCGAGTGGTCGTTCTAAAGCGACTACAGAGCAGCCAGTCTTGTCGCACGATTTCTGCGGAAGTTGAGTGTGGCAAGACGCAGATCGGTCGCATTCGAGCAGACCGAGCGGCCATTACAGCGGAGTGGGAGTGGGAGGCGAGCGGACAACCCAACCTCAAATAAATTAAGAGACGGAAGACCATCTACAAAGATCTGAACACTTTGGTGTGGGAGTGGTTTTGTACCGCCGGTCCAAAGAGCTGCCAGTCAGCGGGAAACTCATCCAGGTATGTTGCCATTAACGCTCTGGCAAACCGTAAAGTTGGTAAAATTGTCATCGCCATTTGCCTGCCATAACGTAAACAAACCTAAATGTTGCCGTTGTATGATGCCGGCGTTAGTAATTCACTAAATTGCATTTGTAACTAACAATGCACTATAAAATAATAAATTTTATTTCGATATAAATTATTGTAACTTAGTATTTTGTTGTGACTTAGTCGTAGATGTTGTAAACCAGCCTTGTGTTATTTTTGTTTTATTTTAACCCTTCCCATCATATAATTTTGTTAAACTTAACTTCCTTTATAAGACACAATTTACGTCCTGTACACTGTACATGTCTTAGACAGTGGATACAACTTTTATTTACACATTTGAATTTAGTGTTTTTACAATCGTGTTTCAGGAGAAAGCCGAACGGCTGGCTGCAAGCGTGGCAGAAGCGTCACAACGTGAAGTGGGCTGCATTGTGTGGCGAGGCTGCGAAAGTTCCTGCTGATGTCGTGGCCGACTGGACGATCCATCTTCCAGAGCTGACTGCTGGGTACGCTCTGGAAGACATTTACAATGCCGACGAGACCGGCCTGTACTACCGTGCCCTGCCAGAGAGGTCGATGGTCGTTCGTGGCGATCCACGGAAGGGGACCAAGACATCGAAGGAGAGGGTGACTGTGCTGTTGGCCTGCTCTGCTGCAGGTGACAAGCTGAAGCCGCTCCTGATCGGGAAGTCGTTGAAGCCCCGCTGCTTCTGTGGGATTGACAAGGCCGCCCTACCTGTCACGTACAGAGCAAACAAGAAGGCATGGATGACGTCTGTCCTTTTCAAGGAGTGGCTAGATAAGCTGAACAGCAAGATGAAGATACAGGGGCGAAACATCTTGCTGTTTGTGGACAACTTGCGCCCACCCTGACAAACGTGAAGTTGCTGTTCCTGCCGCCGAACACGACGTCTCGCCTTCAGCCATGCGATGCTGGCATCATTGCCGCACTGAAGGCGCACTATCGCAAGCGGCTGATGCATCAAGTCCTGGCCGAAATGGATGATGCTCGCACTGCTACTAAGCTGAGTAAGCATGTCGATGTGCTGGATGCAATCCGATGGTTGCATCTGGCATGGGCCAATGTGTCTGCCTCCATGATTGCGAAGTGCTTCGCGAAGTGCGGGTTCAGTGCAGACACCACTGAGAATGAGCCCCACGTGCCGCAACCAGAGGGTGCTGCGTACAACGAGTTGCTGGGAGTCGTCAGCCGATGTTGCTGGTGATGACTGGGAGGCTGCCCTCGTCACCAGGGCAAGGGGTGACCAGCTGCCAGAGGACGACGACAGCGAGGAGTATGACAGCTAGGAGGCAGCTAAGCCCACTGTTATATTAACAAAAGAGGCCCTAGGACACGTTGGTGATTTGGTGACATTTGCACTGCGTGCAAACGATGCGTTGATGCTGGAGGCAGTCACCAAGCTGCAGAACATTGTCCAAGAACACAGCATCCAGCAGGCTGCAGTAGCGAAGCAGAAGTCCATTAGAGACTTCTTCTCTGCTGAGTGATGCCGCTGCCGCTACAATCAGTGATTGTGGTGATGAGCTGTACTTATGAGATGATTTACAGCCTTGGTGTGGTTATTGTATATACTATGGTGGGGGAATTTAGGTGGTGGGGTATATAATTTATTATGGGGTAATATTGGTTATATGATTGTAAATATAAAATTTGGTGTGGGATAACATATGTGGGGGATTATGGGGTAATACACTATACATATTTTATGGGGTAGTATTGTTGTGGGGGTAAATGTGGTGTATGTATTACACTGTGGATGCAAATAAAGATTGTAAATATGTTCGGGAAAAATTGTCGTAAATTCTTGTCCCTCCTACGAGGGGACACCTGCAATGTAGGGACACTTTTGCTTGGATGCACAAGTGTCCCTACAAGACAGATACTACTGTATTTAAAATAAAAATTGTTACAAGCTAAAGTGCGGTTTTGATTTATTTCTCTTATGATCACTGGAAAGGTTTAAACTCTTCTAAATGTGCCATTTTGAAGTTGGTATTAAACAAATACAAGAAGATATGTCCCAGATGATCCGCTGTTTTCTGCAGTCGCCTCATCCACCCTACCAGCTTACCTGTGAACTTACCAGAGGGAACACTGTATACGTTAACAACCTACGTCAGTTTAATTTTTGTAAGTATCATGATATGTGTCATATTGTGACTTGTGTTGCGATGCGTATCATAAGGGCATCGTTGTAACCCTGGTCTGGTCTGTTTCTTGTGGCCTTGCAGTAACGTGGAGTGTGATCTCAACGTCAACAATTCTGTCGGAATCCGCAACACCCACCTGTTGAACTCCTACTCAAAAAGTAAGTGTCACCAACCAGTAAGTGTCACCACCAGTAAGTATCACCAACCAGTAAGTGTCACTACCAGTAAGTGTCAGCACCAGTAAGTGTCACCATCAGTAAGTGTCAGCACCAGTAAATGTCACCAACCAGTAAGTAAGGAGGAGGGAGGCGATTGTGTTAAGAAGGTTATTATTTTTTTTAATCTGCTGACATTAAACAGTGCCTTAAAGTGTGTATAATCTGGCTTCAAATTTCACAGGAGTCCCCACGTGCTGGGCTACCATATACAGTTGAAACAGATAGCAAGCGCTCATTAAAGTCATATCTCAAATATGGCTAGACACAAATTCACTTAGTATCTTTGAATATGGCACTTATGTATGCGGAAACACATGCGTTTAATTTATTGCGATAAATAAAACAAGCTTGCAAATAGTTAGGTTTATATAAAAAGTGTTTCAACTAGCTCCAATCTGCTTATATGGGAAAGATTGATTTAGCAGATGTCATGGCGCCTAAGTAATGTGCTGCATCTTTGTAAACATTGTTGTTAAGGCAAAGGTTGGTGGATGTCAAAATCCTAACTGTGATTGGGACGTAGACAAACGGTGACGTACTGGATTCATCTGTGTGTTCTCCAGTGGATGTGAGATTGGCGCCTCTCGTTGTGTTTGCAAAAAACTGGGCAAAGACACAGAACATCAACGATGCAAAGAATGGCACCATCTCCAGCTACTCACTAGTGCTTATGATCATACACTTCCTACAATGTAAGTCACTTGTACACTTCCTGCAGCGGAAGTCACTTGTACACTTCCTACAATGTAAGCCACTTGTACACTTCCTGCAGCGGAAGTCACTTGTACACTTCCTACAATGTAAGCCACTTGTACACTTTCTGCACTGTAAGTCACTTGTACACTTCCTGCAATGTATGCCACTTGTACACTTTCTGCACTGTAAGTCACATGTACACTTCCTGCAGTGTAAGTCATATGTACACTTCCTGCAGTGTCAGTCACTTGTACACTTCCTGCACTGTAAGTCACATGTACACTTCCTGCAGTGTCAGTCACTTGTATACTTCCTGCAGTGTCAGTCACTTGTACACTTCCTACAATGTAAGTCACATATACACTTCCTGCAGCGGAAGTCACTTGTATACTTCCTGCAGTGTCATCTGTACACTTCCTGCAATGTAAGTCACTTGTACATATTCTGCAGCATCATGTGTATACTTCCTGCAATGAGGGTCACTTGTACACTTCCTGCAATCTAAATCACTTTTACACTTCCTGTAGTGTCGCTTGTTCACTTCCTGCAATGAGGGTCACTTGTAAACTTCTTGCAGTATGACATTTGTAAACTTCCTATAATGTATGTCACTTGTACACTTTCTGCAGTGCATGTCACTTTTGTACACTTCCGGTAATGTAAGTCACTTGAAATGAATACTGATACAAGAAAAAGCATAACAGCCAGTACAATTACTGTGTTACTGACAAGAAGGTACAGATGTAATCACTATAAATTCTGCCACTACTACTTACATTTTTGCCCTGTTTTCTCACCAGGTGGCTGCAGTCCTCCCGTTCTCGTCAGTCTACAGCAGGAATACCCAGTGAGTGATGTCAGACTTCTCAACTAGTTTCGGTGCCAAATTAAAGAATGCATCCTCGGCTGGTTCAGCCCAATACAAGTCCGGTTCTTTGGTGTCCCAACACGTAACCATGTATGAATAGTTGAACTAACAGACTGTATCTGCAGTCGGTTTAACAAAAAGTGCTGTTTTTTTAGGTAGCAGTGAACACAAAAAGGTGTACAGTTACATCGCGCATTCATGTAATATTCCAATTTTGAGAATCAGTTGAATTAATGTTTTGAGAAATATTAAATTAGTTAATAATTTTTCATGTGATTTAACCAAAATTACATAAAAAGGTTGCACAAATGAGATAGTATATTGTAGTAGATGCCAGGAGGTTTGCTTTTTCACAAAAGATTTTAAAATGAGGTGAGAGAAAAATTGAAGGAGGTGCCTTTAGTATTGAGTGATGTATTCTCAATCGAAGAAGCACCTTTAATATTAGTGATGTATTCTCAATTGAGGAGGCACCTTTAATATTGAGTGATGTATTCTCAAATTGAGGAGGCACCTTTAATATTGAGTGATGTATTCTTAATTGAGGAGGCACCTTTTATATTGAGGGATGTATTCTCAATTGAGGAGGCACCTTTAATATTGAGTGATGTATTCTCAAATTGAGGAGGCACCTTTAATATTGAGTGATGTATTCTCAATTGAGGAGGCACCTTTAATATTGAGTGATGTATTCTCAATTGAGGAGGCACCTTTAATATTGAGTGATGTATTCTCAATTGAGGAGGCACCTTTAATATTGAGGGATGTATTCTCAATTGAGGAGGCACCTTTTATATTGAGGGATGTATTCTCAATTGAGGAGGCACCTTTAATATTGAGGGATGTATTCTCAATTGAGGAGGCACCTTTAATATTGAGTGATGTATTCTTAATTGAGGAGGCACCTTTTATATTGAGGGATGTATTCTCAATTGAGGAGGCACCTTTAATATTGAGGGATGTATTCTCAAATTGAGGAGGCACCTTTAATATTGAGTGATGTATTCTCAATTGAGGAGGCACCTTTAATATTGAGTGATGTATTCTCAAATTGAGGAGGCACCTTTAATATTGAGTGATGTATTCTTAATTGAGGAGGCACCTTTTATATTGAGGGATGTATTCTCAATTGAGGAGGCACCTTTAATATTGAGTGATGTATTCTCAAATTGAGGAGGCACCTTTAATATTGAGTGATGTATTCCCAATTGAGGAGGCACCTTTAATATTGAGTGATGTATTCTCAATTGAGGAGGCACCTTTAATATTGAGTGATGTATTCTCAAATTGAGGAGGCACCTTTAATATTGAGTGATGTATTCTCAATTGAGGAGGCACCTTTAATATTGAGTGATGTATTCTCAATTGAGGAGGCACCTTTAATATTGAGTGATGTATTCTCAAATTGAGGAGGCACCTTTAATATTGAGTGATGTATTCTTAATTGAGGAGGCACCTTTTATATTGAGGGATGTATTCTCAATTGAGGAGGCACCTTTAATATTGAGTGATGTATTCTCAAATTGAGGAGGCACCTTTAATATTGAGTGATGTATTCTCAATTGAGGAGGCACCTTTAATATTGAGGGATGTATTCTCAATTGACGAAGCACCTTTAATATTGAGTGATGTATTCTCAATTCGTGCAGCTGTTAAACCCACATGTCCATTGCATCTGTGCGATGTTCTATGTCAAACTATATTAATTAATTAAACCCATAATGGTTTTTTGCAAGATTGGCATAGAGCATGCTAAAATAATTGTAAATAGTGTAGAATTACAAAAAAATGCTGTCCTTCAGCTGTCTTGTTTTTGTCAGGTGCATCAGATTGTCTTAGATGCAAATCACACATTTAGAAATAAGTGTCGTACAGTAGCTCTCTTCTTCTGTGGCCACTCATTCTGCAAAGGTACTTTGGCTGTATAAGAGGGGGGAACTACTGTATACCAGATTACCCTCGGTGAAATGGCTATAGCATCAGACTCTCAATCGAGAGAACCTGGGTTCAAATCCTCTGCTCCCGCATCGAACCTTGGGCAAGTTTGTTCAACCTGCGTTGCTCCAGTTCACTCAGCTGTATGAATGAGTACCTAGCAATAGACAGTGGTGGGTATTTGTGTACGACTAGCCTTCACGCATTAATTGATGTGTGGCTGATTGCTTCCCAGAGAAGTCAAGATGGTGTCTGCCAGGGAGTAAAGTGTAAAGTGCTTTGAACGGTCCTAAGAACTCGATACTGCGCTATATAAGAACGTACCTTTTTACTTTACCAAGTTTTTAGTGATGTTGTTTAGGTGGTTTGTGTATATACATAGATGTGTGTGATTGTCCATAGGAGAAGTTTGACAAGTCGAAGGACATACGGTTGTTGAGCTTGAACGAGCCGTTACCACCCTACACGTCCCGCAACACTGAATCGGTCGGAGAGCTCTTCATTGGCTTCCTTCGATACTATGCACATGAGTTTGAGTGAGTTCTTGATGCCAAGGCACTTCTCTAAACATTCTGATGCAGGGCTGGGTCCAATTTCTTGCAACTGTCGATATTAACTAGAAGTTTCTGATTGAAAACGTATAGTCTGGTGTCCAAGTCCAGAACTGTTTTACTTTCGTAGGGCACCCCCTACAGCAAAGGTTTGACCTGCCAGATCTGTTGTCTATGACCTAAGGCTCCCTGTTCAGGTGGATGTCACTTGTGAAAATGTATTTCTTGGCTTGGTAGCCATCTTGAAAAATGGCCACCAAATCCAATCTCCTCGTATAATAATAACTATGTCACTTATAACCATATTTCTGGTGTCAATTTGTAGGTTTTGTGGGTCAAGGATTTCAAATATGAACTTCTCAGAGACTCAGACATTCGTATCCGCCATTTTTAAAGATGGCGGTCGTCAATACAAATATCACCATATCTCACCAATTGCATCATATAACATATATATTTTTATGTCTGTATAGGCTTGTGGACAGCGGTTTTAAAAATATTAAATTTGACCTTTGCTAACATTGATAAGTCCGCCATTTTTAAAGATGGCACCTGTCTAAACCTATCATTCACCTATCTTAAGAACAACGTAATCTAGAGCCACGTGGTTAACGTCCAAATAGTGTTTTAGTTAAGGCGATTTCAAATATATATTACTTTGGCCTTCGCCGACATTCATGTCTGCCATTTTTTGGCGTAACCCACAACCACATGATGTTGATGTCACACATTTTTCAGAGGCGACTATTTCAAATACAGTGTGTGCTACTTTTAACCTTCACCGACATTCACATATCTGCTATTTTTAAAGATGGCACCGATAAAGCCAACTTTCCCCATATTTTGGTGCACATGTAGGTTGTTGGAACAGAATAAAACCTCTAAGTTCCCAGTAATAATACTGCTACAAGATAATATTCATGTAGTAAAACAAAGTGTAGATTCATTCATGAGTTTTATATACTAATTATTGTTACTAATATTACTATATAATTATACATGACAAGTAACAGTACACAACTAGCATGCAGGATTGTGAAATTTTCCAATTTACACCTTCTCTTTTTTGCACCTTCTCTGTTATGCTCATAAAAAAAACTTACACTGCATTGGTGGGGTGAGATTCTCCGAAAACTCCCAGTTGCAGCCCCCTTGAGGCTCTCCAAAAACCTCCAAGTGCAGCCCCCTTGAGGGCTCTCCAAAAACTGCAAACTACACTTCCGCATTCACTTTCACACGTAGTACAAGGCCTGCCTTATGACAACGCAAACACTGTATTACAGAATACTGTTTTGACCTTGTTATTGGGAAAATAAACCATGTTATGGTCAAACTCAAGATCATACCATCTGAAAAATAAAAGCTCCGTTATCCAGAGACTCGTTTAAAAAAAAAACTTCAAAAAACCCGTTACAACCAATAATGGGATAACGAGGTTGCTAAGGACCTGCCCTTCGCTACATCACCCTACCAGCAGACCCCCCTCCACTTTTCATTTGGTGGTTTTTGCATTTTGAAAAAGCTTGTTAAGTTTAACGATTTCTGTAAAAAAAATTATATCCAACTAATGCAAAAACTAGTTGCTTCCGTTTGCTTATTATTGTATTTTGCACAAACACGTGCACATGTAATTGCACATAGTGAATTTGCTGCATAAAACTATTTGGTAGAATTGACATCAAGTAGCTCCTTTTTAAACATCCTGACTATTTTCTCACAAGATATTACATAACAATGTGATGGAAACAACTGCATTTTACACATTTACTCAGGTTAACTATGGGTAACATGGTAACTTCTACACACTTAAAGATAATCCAACTAATAGTGAATCAACGGCATACCTCACCAGATGAATTTCCGATAAGAACAGTTTCAACTTTTCCTGTGAACTGTTGTTTCAGTTTTTCGAACCTGGGTATTTCAATACGACGAGGGTGTAGCATGCCTCGCTACGTGATATCACAACAAGACACATGCCACAACCCGCCTGGACAGTGGAAGTGCCTCTGTATCGAAGGTGATTACACAATCAGAAAGCTACCAACAGTTTTCTTCTTGCATTTTAATGTTTTTGTACAGTTTAGTTGTTTGGTAAAAGTGTCTGGATATTTTGGTCGATCCACATTCTGTAAATTGATGTTTTACTGCTCAAAAGAAAGGTGCATTTTATATTACCTAAGTGAACGTAAACTGATGTTTGTTTCTACTGCTGAATACTAATGCTAAGTAATTTTCATGTTAAGATATATCAGTCATTAACATTTTAATACCAAAATCATCTTATGAGGGAGGATGTAGTGTTAATTTATTTTATAACAGAACATAAACCCGATGTGAATGATATGGTGTATTTGTAAACAAGTATATTACCAGTTCATATAGTTACATACATAAACCAAGAACATTCACAGAAGTCCATTTCCAGTCTATAACTAAAGTGCACTTTACACTTTCTTTTGTGCTGCCTCCAATATATTGATTTCATTTAATATCAATAAAACATTTAATTCTTGTTTCTACAACAAGACATATTTTTGAAATAAATTACCAATGTTTCCTGGATGCACATTTCTGTAGAGCCGTTTGACCTGAGCAACACTGCGAGATCCGTCTACAACGATTACATCTTCCTGCGCATCCAGCGCGTGTTTCGACGCAGCTATGACTTGATGATGAAGACCAGCAACGTTCAGTCGATACTACAACAACCGCTGTGATGAAGACCAGCAACGTTCAGTCGATACTACAACAACCGCTGTGATGAAGACCAGCAACGTTCAGTCGATACTACAACAACCGCTGTGATGAAGACCAGCAACGTTCAGTCGATACTACAACAACCGCTGTGATGAAGACCAGCAACGTTCAGTCGATACTACAACAACCGCTGTGATGAAGACCAGCAACGTTCAGTCGATACTACAACAACCGCTGTGATGAAGACCAGCAACGTTCAGTCGATACTACAACAACCGCTGTGATGAAGACCAGCAACGTTCAGTCGATACTACAACAACCGCTGTGATGAAGACCAGCAACGTTCAGTCGATACTACAACAACCGCTGTGATGAAGACCAGCAACGTTCAGTCGATACTACAACAACCGCTGTGATGAAGACCAGCAACGTTCAGTCGATACTACAACAACCGCTGTGATGAAGACCAGCAACGTTCAGTCGATACTACAACAACCGCTGTGATGAAGACCAGCAACGTTCAGTCGATACTACAACAACCGCTGTGATGAAGACCAGCAACGTTCAGTCGATACTACAACAACCGCTGTGATGAAGACCAGCAACGTTCAGTCGATACTACAACAACCGCTGTGATGAAGACCAGCAACGTTCAGTCGATACTACAACAACCGCTGTGATGAAGACCAGCAACGTTCAGTCGATACTACAACAACCGCTGTGATGAAGACCAGCAACGTTCAGTCGATACTACAACAACCGCTGTGATGAAGACCAGCAACGTTCAGTCGATACTACAACAACCGCTGTGATGAAGACCAGCAACGTTCAGTCGATACTACAACAACCGCTGTGATGAAGACCAGCAACGTTCAGTCGATACTACAACAACCGCTGTGATGAAGACCAGCAACGTTCAGTCGATACTACAACAACCGCTGTGATGAAGACCAGCAACGTTCAGTCGATACTACAACCGCTGTGATGAAGACCAGCAACGTTCAGTCGATACTACAACAACCGCTGTGATGAAGACCAGCAACGTTCAGTCGATACTACAACAACCGCTGTGATGAAGACCAGCAACGTTCAGTCGATACTACAACAACCGCTGTGATGAAGACCAGCAACGTTCAGTCGATACTACAACAACCGCTGTGATGAAGACCAGCAACGTTCAGTCGATACTACAACAACCGCTGTGATGAAGACCAGCAACGTTCAGTCGATACTACAACAACCGCTGTGATGAAGACCAGCAACGTTCAGTCGATACTACAACAACCGCTGTGATGAAGACCAGCAACGTTCAGTCGATACTACAACAACCGCTGTGATGAAGACCAGCAACGTTCAGTCGATACTACAACAACCGCTGTGATGAAGACCAGCAACGTTCAGTCGATACTACAACAACCGCTGTGATGAAGACCAGCAACGTTCAGTCGATACTACAACAGCCGCTGTGATGAAGACCAGCAACGTTAAGTCGATACTACAACAACCGCTGTGATGAAGACCAGCAACATTAAGTCGATACTACAACAACCGCTGTGATGAAGACCAGCAACGTTCATTCGATACTACAACAACCGCTGTGATGAAGACCAGCAACGTTCAGTCGATACTACAACAACCGCTGTGATGAAGACCAGCAACGTTCAGTCGATACTACAACAACCGCTGTGATGTGTCGCAACATTCCTGTGTGAGGATCAGGGTCATTGTGCATGTGTCAGTTCGCGTGAACTGTCAATGTGTGCGTACCCACGTTGTTATTTGCGTTCAACTAAATAGGAGATGAACTGTCGGATAATGGGTTCGATGCATGTTTGTTTATGTACGTTGGAGATTTGTTTGAACATGTGTGTATTCAAGTGGGATATCTTGGATGCAGTGGTGAACTGATGAAGTGTAGGCGTACACAATACAGACATGATTTGAGTTTAGTATCTGTTCCTGCGAAGAGCGATATCCAAAGATGAATTTAAAGAAAATCTTGGATTTTGTTACCAGAAAGAAGCAGTGACTGATGGTAGAGACATATTGATGTGATAAATATGAAACACTGTTTCAGTCTGTGAAGTGCAGCTGTTTAGTCCCATAAACAGTGCCACCAAATTTGAGCAGCTAGTTTTAATTGTGTGGTTATAAGTAATGGGTTAGAAAAGTTATTTGTCAGTAATATTTTTTTAAGGATATCCATTTTAAAAGATAGCATGGTTTTCTGATGTTAAGAAAATATTCATTTTGCAGTTCTGGTATTATCAATGTTCAGTTTGGGGTAATTTTTTTCAGTTTTGTTGTTTCCAAGTCAGTGTGAAACATTCATATGGCCCTATTTTTGTGTTACATTTGCTTCGTTTGAATAGTTGACTGTTTTAATAGCCAATAATGTGTGCTTTTATTACTTGTATTCCTATAACAAATATTAAATTAAGTTTTTATGTTTTTGTGAATAATGAAAGTCAATTTTGGGGACACATCTGAATGCACCAGGTAGCACACCTAGAAATATATTCTAGATAAGAATACAACTTCTCAAACTGCATATACCCGGGTATATTAAAGGTTTCTACCATGGTATTATAATATTATGTGACAGATGTTTTATCATAAAGCATACATTTATTAGTCTTATATATAATCCAGTTGTTTGAATGCCTTTTGTATTGTGAATCCATTAGAGCTTGAAACCGTTAACAAATAATTGAATGTAGTTTCCAGGTCATTCAGTTTGCAGCTGAGAAATGTTAATGAAAAACAGGTGTTTATTTAATTTATAGTGAATGCTGATTATTTTCCTGGCACTCGGAGGACACTGAACAGTTTTATCGTACATGGAAAGTACACAAACACATACAAAAAAGGTGTATTAGTTTGTACAGAGTCTGGTAAGTTATTTATTGTGTCGATTACATTGCTCAGTTCATTGTCATTTTGTATTGTAAAGTCTATTAGTTTCAATGGTAGGAGTGACTGTCTTGTGTTGATTGTATAGAGTGACTGCGAAACATGTTTACAAGTGATTCACTGGAATACCTTTTGCATTTTTCATCTAACCTTACACGTTAGCTGTACTGGTAGCAGTAGCAGATAACTCATACCAGAGCAACTGAAACCACTCTCGCAATCCACAAGTGGCACATTGACTACACTGACTACCCCTGACATATCATACGCAGTCTAATCAGCTGAGTCAGGTGTACTTGTTCCTAGTAATTGCCTCAGTTGGTCAGAGAATGGTGCAGACTCGTGCCCCATATCAAAGATGAAGCCAGCGACTCCAGGGAATCCATGTTTAGTTACCCGTTCGACCATTCTCAAGTGGCTGAGCAGTATTGTGTATTCAAATAATTACTTCTACTTCCCGAACATTACATGTAACAAGAGCCATGGTTGGCTGAAACGATCAACAGCCGAATCATGGTAGGCAACAAAATTATTGCTTAACTTCAGCATTTCGCAAGGCAATCTACCAGGGGTATCGAGACTGATGTAACCAGCAGTGCCCTCTGGATGACAAACTAGAAACACGTCTTAACTTTTGTCGATTTTAACAAACAGACTAATGACATTTTGTTTGCTTTATGTCGGCAGTGCCAAACTGGAAGCCCAGTAAACTGGGGATTAAAAAACCCTATTGCTTCAATTCAGATTATATTACATCTTCCTGTATATTTTCATTTCCACCAAGATTTACCAGAATTCAATATTAATAATTTAACAATTTACGCCGTGTCTTCTTCGAATATGCATATTTTTGGCACGCTTTTCAGTCTGCGTAGATGTGAGGCGCGAATGTCGCGCAACATGCCAACACTTTCAGTACATTCACAGCATGTTTACAACGATAGAGGTTGAGTCGAAGCAAGCGAATGAGTTATTGTGTGGTATTCCAATGTAATATAAACGCTATAGTCATTATAAAACTACAACCTTTATAAAGAAGCACTAAACCAAGCTACAACTGAAATTAGAAATCTGAAGAAGTTACAAAAAAAATTAGCTTGTAATATAAAACAAGACAGCAAGAGTTTTTATGCATATGTTCGTAGCAAACGGAAAGTTCAGGATAAGGTCGGTCCTCTAGAAGATAGTGTTGGAAATAAAATATCAGAGGGATTCTTAATGGCAGAAGACCTGAATTAGTATTTTAGTTCAGTGTTTACCAGGGAAGATATTAGTTCACTGCCAGTACCAGAGGCTAAGTTCAAGGGGGCAGAATCAGACTATTTAGGACAGTTAATTGTAACACCGGAAATGGTAGCTAAGAAAATTAGGGCTATGAAGGATAATAAATCACCTGGAGTGGATGGGATTCCGTCCAAACTACTATTGGAAATTGTAGGACAAATTAGCATACCACTTGCCACAGTTTTCAACTTGTCATTAGAAGAGGGCGTGGTTCCCTTAGAATGGAAAGAAGCGAACATTATACCGTTATTTAAAAAAGGTTCCAGAAACAAGACAGAACTACAGACCAGTGAGTTTAACGTCAGTGATTTGCAAATTATTAGAACGACTAATTAAAGATCACATGGTGGATTTTCTTGTTAAACAGAACTTGTTAAACCCATCTCAACATGGGTTTCTAAAAGCAAGGTCATGCTTAACAAATATGTTGTTTTTTGGAAGATATCACTAAGTGGGTAGACGAGGGATCACCAGTAGATATCATCTACCTAGAGTTTCAGAAAGCTTTCGACAAAGTGCCACATCAAAGGTTACTGCTTAAACTAAAGGCCCATGGCATAGGAAATGGTTTAATTAACTGGATAGAAAAATGGCTAATTGACAGAAGACAACGGGTAGTAGTTGATGGGGAGGCTTCAAACTGGAAATCGGTTTTGAGTGGGGTACCACAGGGATCAGTCCTGGGACATATATTATTTGGATGACGATATAACAGCAATTGTTTAGGATTAAAAGTGATGGAGATAGACAACATTTACAAGATGATCTTGACAGGTTGATCAAATGGCAAATGTTGTTCAATTTTGGGAAATGTAAATGCCTCCACACAGGACATGGGAACGAAGATGTACAATATACAATGGGGGTACTGTACTAAGTACTACTGTTAAAGAAAAGGACTTAGGGTTAACCATTAGTGCTGATATGAAGGTTTCAGAGTAGTGCGGTATTGCTGCTTCAAAGGGAAATCAAATCCTTGGATTAATTAGGCGAAACATAACGTATAAGGAAAAAGAGCTAATAATACCTCTGTACAAAACAATAGTTAGGCCTCATTTAGAATATTGTATTCAAGCGTGGTGGCCTTATCGCAGGAAGGACATAGATATGCTAGAAAGAGTAGAGGAGAGTAACTAAAATGATACCTAAACCGAGGGATCTTAAGTTACGAAATACGCTTAAAAAATGTGGTTTAACAACACTGGAGACCAGGAGATTGAGAGGAGATCAGATAGAAGTGTTTAAAATATTGAATGGTTATGAAAATATTCATAGAAATATTTTTTTCTCAGTTAAGAAAGATAGAAGGACCAGAGGACATGAAGTTACATTAGTAAAGGAGCAGTGTAGATTAGATATAAGAAAGTTCTCACAAAGGACTGTAAATGAATGGAACAGATTGTCTCCTGATTGTGTTGGTGCTAGTAGCGTGAATATAACATAAAATTGACACATACCTTAAAAGGGCGGGATACACGTAGATAAAAATTATTGGACTCGATAAGCCGAAAGGCTTCCTTGTCCACCTGCCATCTAGAGTTAATTTTCTGGATGGCAATCTTGTTAAATCATTATAGAGGAACAAGCATTTATTTTACGATTCCACACGAATACCAACTTTGTTGAAAAAATGAAGCGATAAAACCTCCACTCTAGTCAACCTGACTAGCGAAGTCGTGCTGAAGGTCCAGCTCAGACCACTGGATATGAATTTGCACTACCAAGTCTGGATCCACCCCTGGTCATATAGAGCAGACTCTCGCTATAACTTACACAACATGGCGCAGGTCAAACAGGAATTTGATAGTTACGTAGATGTACCTTATGCCCCCCCCCCCCCAGATCCTCATCTGGCTTAATAACAAATCTTCACACTTCATAGTGATTTGATGTTCTTTACTAGAGAAAACGTTAAAAATACATACAGTGTATAGCAGATGGTGAAAACAATTGGAAAAAATAAGCATCACTGACACATTTGCAGCCACTATGTTTGCTATATAACTAAAATCACGACAGTACACATTGGCCGTGTAAGGTATGCATAAACGGTACATTTATCTAGATAAAACATCGAACATGCGTAGGATCGAACAGTAATTCCACAAAATAAAAGATTTTTCTGCAACAGTAATAAAATAAATCAGAACATGATTTATGCAGCAAGAACTCTCACTTGAATTTATAAAACAGCAATGATGTACACAAGTTTGATTGCCACTTAGTAATTTTATTTTGGTGGAGGTCTGCCAAGGCATCTCAAATTTGTTGGGGGACAATGTAGAGATAATTGGTTAAAATTTGGTTCACCCCTCTCCATCCACCCGTCTTCCTGTGCCCATGCCGTCTCCCACCCTTTCTCTCCCCAGATTTCCTGCATAGCCCTTGCCCCCTTCACAGATTAATGCCCCCTTAGCTTTGTATTGTTGGAATACTTTTTTGCGTATTTTACATAACCTTATCGACTAGCTATGGTTATAGCAGAATAACTCATCACAACTACTAAATGTCATCACATTCCCATAAAAATACTTCAATTATCATTACACCGCATTCAATTTAGTAAGAGTGCATACTTTGTTAAAATCTTGAAAAAAATTACATCATCGTTAGGTGGGGTAACCTAGAAAAGGGTGAATAACCCTCTTTGTAGTGCAGTATGTAGAACCTATTTTCTCATGAGTTTCCCTATTCACTTCAATAAGTTTCATGTTTACCCTGTCTTCCAGTCTAGTTGCTTTATTCACCGAGTTTCCAGCCCACCCCTCTAACTTCACCCCTCCCAACCTCAATACAGTAACATTGGGGTAAACCATGGAATAGACAACCTACAAAGAGAACACATTAAAACATTTTCTTAACTACACCTAACTATTCACATGTTCAAAGAAATGCAGCAGCAAAGCTAAGTATAATAAGACAATAGTTCAAAAGTAATACAAATGTTGCCAATCTTTAGGAGTTCAAAAAACAAATTAAATGATTTCGAGCTCAGGGGATGGAAAATGTAAGTAAAAGAAAATAGTAGCTGCCCCGTATTCTGGGCCTCGGAATACACCAACAGTGTTTCACATGTAATGTTGCCCTGGTCTAAATGTCAAACTTTAAAGGAAGGTTGTCTGTTTTTATGTTATTGTAAAATCCAGTATAACCTACATTATTATAATATATATATTTTGTAAGGAACCTTTCTTGTTGTTGAAATGTGTTTTGGGAGAAAACAGTTTGTTCACATGTGGTGTGTCACTTTTGAAGGTGTTACCTCAGGTTTATTACTAATGAGATGGCTATGTGCCTGTGAGCAGATTTGTTACCCGGACACACGGCACTCTATAAATGCTTTATAATAATGATACGTCATTGTAGCCCCAGGATTATCCGAGCTCGCATTCAAAAATTGTTTCTGTTTCAGTAAAACACATATGGGTGGTAAGTATGTTAGAAGACGTGGTAAGTATGTTACAAGACATGGTAAGTATGTTACAAGACGTGCAGATTTTTACAATAAAACAGTGTTTTACAATAAAATAAGTCTACAATAAAAACGAACAGACAATCTCCCTTTAAAATCTTGTCCACACCAGTGGCTGGTTCTCGCGGCACGGTCTTTACAAATATTGTCACAACATACACATTTTTACATTCTACACTACTCGAGCACCTCTGCTAAGTAAAAGATGGGTATTAAAAGATTGGTGTTTTGGCAACATGACATTTCTATACCCATATACATGTATCATGTAAAAGTTTGGTCCCACAACCTTTCTTCCACCATCACATTACTCCATCTCATTTAGATGAAATATAAAACCAGCCATAAAAGACGTACAAAAAACTCGGGGATAACGTCTTCCAAGAATTTCAAACAACCGATTGTGACATTCATTTTGTGACATTTTTGTAAGCAAACATATTGTGACAAGTTTGTCCAGGAGAAGGTAAATGCAATGGCATAATCCTGTCATTTCACACGACTAGTTAAACCATTAAAATTTACATAATAATGCCTCCAACTCTAGGCATTCCCATAAAAATGTTGGCTTTGCTTGTATTCCCATGAACCAAACTTATTTTCTACGGCAATTGTTTAGTTTTAAAACACTCATTAGTCAATGAATGAGATAGTGAATGTTTCAAGTAATTCTTCACTATCTTGAATTTGAAGTATCTTCAGTGAACACTCCAGCCCTCTGAAGGATTCGCCTGGGATTTTGCATGAAATGATCTGTCCATTCAGAATACTAAGGCACGATTTGCTTTGAAATTTGTCCTCATTCATGCTCTGTGCAACTGTTTGGACCCTTCTTGAAATATTGATTCCATGTAACTTGAAGGGAAGTCATTTCATACCCACATACCCAGAATCAAGGAGTCTTCAGTTTAGTGTGCTAGCTAAAAAGCCTGACTGTCATTTCTGGGGTAATGAACCTGCTACACTATAACAGCCACTCTACAAAATAAGAATTTACATAATGGCCCATTTGCAGGCTTCGATTTAAAAATCTCTGTGATTAATCAGTGAATTAAATACATTCAAATGTTGACGGTGCATAGCAGAGATGTCTTGCAACTGTCTCTATATGCATCAGAGATATACAGTGATCTCGATATAATGGATCAGAAGCGTAACATTAAGTGACCAACTGCATTTGAACTTGGCCGCCATATACTGCAGTTTTGAAATGTTCATGTATAGGCTCAACTTTTATCAGAGCTCTTCCATAATGCTCCCACCAGAAGTGACGTGGACATTTACGTGCCATATTGCACTTTTATTGTCTGGCATTACCTTCATTATTGCCTATTGTGGTAGGGAACATGGCAGACCCGCAATGACCATTCACTTCCAATCCACTACAGATCAATGTATAACTTTACTAGGATTTAAAGTTGCATTCTGAGTAAAACTACCATTTTTAACTGTTTTTAAGAAAGTGTATAAAACATGAACAATATTGATCTATTAGATCATACTTATTACACTTGCTTACATATATGTCACTTTGCCATTTGATTGTTATTTCATAAGACATGCTTTTGGAAAATTACTGGTCATCACGTCCCACCAGAGGAATAATAATTGCATGGCACGTGGATATCAATTCTCGTCTTTTGCACCACGTTATCTTAAAATTGCATTTTTAGGGAAGAGATATATAGTGAATGTTGATTTATAGGAAATTTTTATTTTAAATATGGACGATCTCAAAATGCACCCCCCAACTCCACACCTTCACCCTGTTACTGTGGAGTTCCTCTCCTCATAGTCGTGTTGGTACATGGGGTGGGCATCGCAGTCACGAATACGCCCAGAGACGAGGCACTGAATGATCCACTCGGCCGACACCAGGGGAATGTGTACCTGTTGGGCACGGTGGAGCACGCTCGGACTTATGTGGCGGTCAGCGACGACCAAGTCCAGCTGGCTCGACTCACCTACAGCGGTCAGAAACAGCAACATCAATGAGTCTAGATCAACACTCCGCAATTCCTGGCTCGTTTCCAGCTGGCCTGTGAGACCAGCATTAAGAATTGGAAATTGTCACAAGCAACAAACAAGGGCATGTTCTATCATACAACAGTGTTCCTTGGCAAAGATGTGGAGAGGTTCTGGCGAGATATAAGTTAATTTTATGGGTTTCCTACATGTAATTAATTCTTAACGAGTACCTACAAAATGTCTTACCTAATTAAAACAACTTTAGCCTGCAGACAAAATTTGGCCCACTCCTAAAAATGTTTGCAGAATGCTGATCCACATCCTTACCTATTCTGCTCTCTTGGAAGCTTAACTATTTTCTATTACTGACCCTAACCCTAAGTATGTATGTTAATAACCTTAACTCTAGCTAATAATGAGATTAAAACTAACCATTTATTCCCATTGTGTGATTGGAGCTGGTTCCAGTGATTACTCACGCAATCTCAGTGCTAGGGTATCCCATCTCAAATGACGGTTATGGACCCAAAACGTGTTTCCATTGTATTCTGACAGCTTTTTATGTTTACAGAATAGAGACAAACAGACCTGATTTGCAGCTGCGGATGGGGAACTTGTGGATGAGATGACACCCCGCCGTCTCCAGCACATTTACCCAAACCTCCTTGAAAAGCACGTTGTCTGAGGACACCATCAGATGTAGCCCCTCCAAAGGTCTCGTAGCAAAGTTCCTGTAAAGAGACCATCATAGTTAGCCCCTCCGGTGGTCTTATAGCAAAGTTCCTGCAAGGAGACCATCACAATTAGCCCTTCCAGTGGTCTTATGGCAAAAGTTCCTGTAAAGAGACCATCATAATTAGCTTCTCCAATGGTCTCATAGCAAAGTTCCTGTGAAGAGATCATCATAGTGAGCCCCTCCAAAGGTCTCGCAGCAAAGTTCCGACAAGGAGACCGTCATGGTTAACCCCTCCAGTAACACAAATTTGGAAATACACTAACCATTTCAGTACGACAGGCCGGTTTTCCAGTCGCACTGTCTGTGACGCTTCAGTACGACAGGCCGGTTATTCGGCATTGACGATGTCTGCTATTCAAATCGTTTTTATTCATAATAATCCATTATGTGGAGCCACTTGTTGTGTACGGTTGTCAAGGCGAATAAATTAGCTATTCAGCAGTGGTCATCATTTATTATCGCTCAATAATAGTTTACGGTGATTTTCTTGGTTTTTAATGATGGATTATCAAAATCTGGGATGGCAACACTGGCAGGCGGCATTACTTCAACAACAACGCCGTATGTTTTGGATAGATTATTTGATAATTTTAGCAAAGAATCTTTGTCGGATGTTGACGATCGACATAATAACAATGTCGGCGAACTCAGTATACAACTGAGTTCAACAACTGCAAAAACATTGAAATCTTGGCAGAGATCTTGGACTGTTGGTTGCCATGACAATGGAATGTAAAATGATATGGCTCATTTTATTCGCTGATTATTATACTTTCCAAAAATATATAATACTCCTATTCATAAAATGTATTTTTGTTGCTCAAATCTTGACTTGAAGTGAGGTAGTCCATTGTGTTGCATATTCACTGGGAATACAGTATTCAGTGGTCACAGCTGATCAGGGCTGTAGTACTGAAATGGTTATATAATAAATCCACCACTTGCACAGACAAATGTGGATTGGCAATGTGGTTCGTACAAACCTCTCAATGATCTTGTTAGTCTCGACGTCCACCCCAGCTGGCAGCAGATAGTTCTTGTCATCTTGCAGCGCCCCCTGTCAGCAAGACAAGTAACAAATGTTGTGACCGAACTTGATGGAGTATCTTTGTAGCGTGGCTGTGGAGCAGTGTGATAATAACACATCTATAGCGCCTATGACGTATACTCCTAGACGGTTTGCATTTCAGCACTCAAGTTTCAAGGTGCAACTGTTGAGAAGTAACGCCTTTATTTTATTGGAATTCCTCGTTGGTTAAGGGTCTTTACCAGTATCAGGGTTCATATTGGACATCAGAAGGATATAAATCGACTGTTCATGCCGTTACTCATAGTTTCTGCGAATGTTCCAAGGTCCTCCAATCAGTTGGGGTTGTTTCACACAACTACTGAAGAACCTCTTCACACATTAACTACTCACATTTATGTCAGAACAAATGAATGAATACTTCAGGAAACCGTCTTTCCCGTATATGTGAGGATGGGTATTTTTATTAGTAACAGCAACAGATTTCTATAGCACCGATACGTTCAGCAACGTGAGCTGAGAGGCCCTGCACTCTATACAATCGTTAGACTCTACATCCACAATAGATCAGCTACAAGGTCCTACTACGAGTGAACACACAAAGAGGCGAGTGGCAGGCCCTTAGCCAGCAATAATTTGTTGCCAGTCTTGAATTAGTCAAGTGTTCCTTTGTACCACACAAATGGCTTCATTCACACCAATCACAGCCATTATTGCCCAGTTTAGTTTTTATTATAACAAACCAGTGTCATTTGAGCCATTTATTCAATTAGTAATGATCCATTTTAATTGTGCCAATGAGTAATTAATGTGGGCCCCAAGATTTGCAACTATCACTTAATCTAGTGGCGAGCTGGCCCCCTCTAAACTCCACCAGTCTTACAGTTGAATTACCTGTCTTGGCCAGTCATCTGCCAGTCTTGAAGACAGGCAGACGGGTCTCTGGCTAAGCCCCTAGTGAGTGAACCTCGTAGCCTAAGACGGTAGAATTACAATGTTCCAAAGTTGGCATATTATTATACAGATAATAACATAACAAACAATGAGAGATGACCTACGTAAGACGACAACTGACCAGGTTGCATGAGTCTCGCACCCACAGATGGGAGACGCAAGCGACATCCGCGGCGAGACAATGCAGGTATTTGAGCGTGCGCTGGTAGGTGTCAGACACAAGGAAACAGTGCATCGCAGTGTGAACCTGTACGTGGAAAACAACATCAAAATTCCAGTATCCTGCCGTGTTTTATTAGTCATCACATCAGTTCGCAAAGTCCAGAATAGGTCGCAAAGTTCAGAACAGGTCGCAAAGTTCAGAACGGGTGGCAAAGTTCAGAACAGGTCGCAAAGTTCAGAACACCTCGCAAAGTCCAGAACAGGTCGCAAAGTTCAGAAAAACCAATAGCACTTTACAAAGTTTCAAACCACCACCCATCCCCCCCAATGTGGTGTGGGATTTGCAGTTCTGAGGGATCAAAAGTAGCTCCCCAAAACAGACACACCGGATTCAACCGATGTAACATGGTTACCAAGACATCACCCACCACGCTGCCTAGTTCTGACATCCACAATAGCGTCAATGTGCATTAATATATTAAGTTCCAAGTCATCCACCACGCTGCCTAGTTCTGATATCCACAATAGTGTCAATGTGCATTGATAAATTAAGTACCAAGACATCCACCACGCTCCCTAGTTCTGATATCCACAATAGTGTCAATGTGCATTGATAAATTAAGTACCAAGACATCCACCACGCTGCCTAGTTCTGATATCCACAATAGTGTCAATGTGCATTGATAAATTAAGTACCAAGACATCCACCACGCTGCCTAGTTCTGATATCCACAATAGTGTCAATGTGCATTAATATATTAAGTACCAAGACATTACCCACCACGCTGCCTAGTTCTGATATCCACAATAGTGTCAATGTGCATTGATAAATTAAGTACCAAGACATCCACCACGCTGCCTAGTTCTGATATCCACAATAGTGTCAATGTGCATTAATATATTAAGTACCAAGACATTATCCACCACGCTGCCTAGTTCTGATATCCACAATAGTGTCAATGTGCATTAATATATTAAGTACCAAGACATCCACCATGCTGCCTAGTTCTGATATCCACAATAGTGTCAATGTGCATTAATATATTAAGTACCAAGACATCCACCACGCTGCCTAGTTCTGATATCCACAATAGTGTCAATGTGCATTAATATATTAAGTACCAAGACATCCACCACGCTGCCTAGTTCTGATATCCACAATAGTGTCAATGTGCATTAATATATTAAGTACCAAGACATCCACCACGCTGCCTAGTTCTGATATCCACAATAGTGTCAATGTGCATTAATATATTAAGTACCAAGACATCCACCACGCTGCCTAGTTCTGATATCCACAATAGTGTCAATGTGCATTAATATATTAAGTACTAAGACATCCACCACGCTGCCTAGTTCTGATATCCACAATAGTGTCAATGTGCATTAATATATTAAGTACCAAGACATCCACCACGCTGCCTAGTTCTGATATCCACAATAGTGTCAATGTGCATTAATATATTAAGTACCAAGACATCCACCACGCTGCCTAGTTCTGATATCCACAATAGTGTCAATGTGCATTGATAAATTAAGTACTAAGACATCCACCACGCTGCCTAGTTCTGATATCCACAATAGTGTCAATGTGCATTGATAAATTAAGTACTAAGACATCCACCACGCTGCCTAGTTCTGATATCCACAATAGTGTCAATGTGCATTGATAAATTAAGTACTAAGACATCCACCACGCTGCCTAGTTCTGATATCCACAATAGTGTCAATGTGCATTGATAAATTAAGTACTAAGACATCCACCATGCTGCCTAGTTCTGATATCCACAATAGTGTCAATGTGCATTGATAAATTAAGTACTAAGACATCCACCACGCTGCCTAGTTCTGATATCCACAATAGTGTCAATGTGCATTAATATATTAAGTACCAAGACATTCACCATGCTGCCTAGTTCTGATATCCACAATAGTGTCAATGTGCATTGATAAATTAAGTACTAAGACATCCACCACGCTGCCTAGTTCTGATATCCACAATAGTGTCAATGTGCATTAATATATTAAGTACCAAGACATTCACCACGCTGCCTAGTTCTGATATCCACAATAGTGTCAATGTGCATTGATAAATTAAGTACTAAGACATCCACCATGCTGCCTAGTTCTGATATCCACAATAGTGTCAATGTGCATTGATAAATTAAGTACTAAGACATCCACCACGCTGCCTAGTTCTGATATCCACAATAGTGTCAATGTGCATTGATAAATTAAGTACTAAGACATCCACCACGCTGCCTAGTTCTGATATCCACAATAGTGTCAATGTGCATTGATAAATTAAGTACCAAGACATCCACCACGCTGCCTAGTTCTGATATCCACAATAGTGTCAATGTGCATTAATATATTAAGTACCAAGACATCCACCACGCTGCCTAGTTCTGATATCCACAATAGTGTCAATGTGCATTGATAAATTAAGTACCAAGACATCCACCACGCTGCCTAGTTCTGATATCCACAATAGTGTCAATGTGCATTGATAAATTAAGTACCAAGACATCCACCACGCTGCCTAGTTCTGATATCCACAATAGTGTCAATGTGCATTAATATATTAAGTACCAAGACATCCACCACGCTGCCTAGTTCTGATATCCACAATAGTGTCAATGTGCATTAATATATTAAGTACCAAGACATCCACCACGCTGCCTAGTTCTGATATCCACAATAGTGTCAATGTGCATTAATATATTAAGTACCAAGACATCCACCACGCTGCCTAGTTCTGATATCCACAATAGTGTCAATGTGCATTGATAAATTAAGTACTAAGACATCCACCACGCTGCCTAGTTCTGATATCCACAATAGTGTCAATGTGCATTGATAAATTAAGTACTAAGACATCCACCACGCTGCCTAGTTCTGATATCCACAATAGCGTCAATGTGCATTAATATATTAAGATCCACTCGATAGTAGGCACCACTGCATCAATTTATTTTCCAACAATACATGGTAACAATAAACACCCCCGTATATGCACTTAATGCTTTAAATAAGTATTTTGGGACTTGCAAACTTACGCAACACAGGCAAACATGTAATAAACAGTGTGATACAAAATAAACAATTCTCATACCAGATCAAGGTCGAACTTCTCAAGAAAGACACCTCCCCCAGCCTCTATCTGAGCAATCAGATGTTCCTTGTCAAACGGCACAACTTCATCTGTAACAAACAATACCTGTTACAACAGTCGATACTCTGTAACATCCACTAACTGTTACAGCAGTTGATGTTCTGTAACACCCACTAACTGTTACAACTGTACAATTTCATCTGTAACAAATACTAACTGTTACAACAGTAATCTGTAATATCCACTGTGTAACCGTTATTATTATTGTAAACTATTATTACGCACACAGGTATGTCAATTTTTATGGTCTACCTGGACTTTTATACAAAAATTTGACAGGAGACTTTCATATGTTGTGTTTTGAACAAGGCTTTTTGCATAATGGGATACTGGCCACGTTTGTTAAATGGCAACTGAACACCAGACTTTCAGTTCAGAACATGTCCAATGAGCGTCTCATAAGTGCAAGTAGTGGCAGAGGTGATAGTGCTCAGGTTTTACCAATTTGTTACCAGCGACATCTCAACTAACCTTCACTGCCGCTTTCTTCCATCGCACACGAGTCACCTGACAATATGTGTTTCCATGGTGACTTGACTGGCTTTTTTTCATCCTCCGGCTTTTCGGCGTGCGTCAGGAGGAAGGCGAACCCTTGGAAGAGCCTGCTCCCTTTTGGCGGGATCGCTCCCTTCGACGTGGGAAACAAAGCTGGAGAGCAAGTGGGAGAGAATGCTGAAGACTGAAGACAATTTAGGACACATCCCAAAGGATATCATGATCTAAATACCCGGGAAATTCTTTTTACGATTTTCAACAAAAGCACACATTCATCTCAGTCCACTGCCAGAGCTGCCAAATTATGTAGGGCTATGTGTGAGTAGTTTAGTTTCCCAACAAAACACCAGGTGGAGGCACTTTTAGTTGTTCACATTTCCCAGAAAAACACCAAAATGCATTAGATTTGGTGGCAGTTGAACTACACACACACACACACACACACACACACACACACATATTACACACACACACACTACACACACTGCACATACACTACACACACACACTACACACACTGCACACACACACTACACACACACTACGCACACTACGCACACACACTACACACACACTATGCACACACTACACACATACACTACACACACACTACACACACACAACACACACTACACACACTACACACACTACACACACACTACACACACACTACACACATACTACACACACACAACACACACTACACACACACTACACACACACTACACACACACAACACACACTACACACACACTACACACACTACACACACACTACACACACACTACACACACACAACACACACTACACACACATTACACACACTACACACACACTACACACACTACACACACACTACACATCATCACACATCAAAGTGGTTTACACTTACTCAATTCTTGAGTTTTACAAATCTGACATTCTCTGATGTTAGCATCCCAATAACAGGCAGCGGTACTGTTGTCACCATATGGAACAGTTCAGGACATGGCCAAATCGTTCTTCAGTTTGGAAGTCCACCGAGAGAAGCCACAGTACAGTAAACCTCAGATATAAGGAACTGTGAAATAAAAAATGCAGGACCCATCTATTTTCATTTTACATTGAATACTATGGAATAAAGTATGTTTTTCCCTGTTTAGATCGAACACTTGATTGTAGGCTTCTTATTCACTGATTTCAAACTTATTTCTGTCAGCATGACGGAGTTGGTGGTCAATTTCAGGGATAACAAATGTAAGAAACAACGAATAAATTAGCTGGTCCCGAGCGATTCATTATATCTGAGGTTTACTGTATTTCCAAAACACGAAAGAAAATCAAGTTAGGCGAATGCCATCTCTAATCCTTTATGTCCCAGAGAAAGGGCTAGAAAACACAAGATATGACTTGTGTTTTGACATGGAACTAGAATTAGCTGAAAGAAAAAACTTACAAGCTCTTGCCTTGTTTACAGTCTTTGGTTTATCTTGAGGGGTGATGTACGAATGTTCAAGAGGACCAACTCCATCATCTTTGTCTAAAACAGGTGTACACAACTTGCTGGTCTTCTCTGTTATTCCGCAGCTGACCACAGCTTCTAAACCTTCCATTCTATGACACATTTTTCACTACATTTTTCCAGTGAATCAACATGCCCCATACACGATATACCATTTTTCTAATTTTATATAAACTCAGTTTCTTTCATATAATATGCAATTAAAAGATAAAATGGCGCACATTACAACAAATTATGTTTATTATTCCGACTGGCCAGACCTGGGGACCAGTAATTTTGCAAAACCATAATTTATCAAACAACATATAAAATGCAAAAGTGACATATCTGATAGCAAATATGGTCAAATAAGTAAATACTATTCATATTACACAAGCATTTTCTTAAAAACCATTAAAATGGTAGTTTAACTCACAGTACAAGTTCAAGGTGGCCAGTGTGGATTACACGTAGGCTAACTTCTTCATTTTCACAATGATCATAATTTAACGCAACACAAATAGTCATGCAGCACAAACAAGATATTGTACAAATTCAACTACAAAACCAGTTTATTTGTTTCCATGAAAATACTCGTGGGGTTCTAGGTTCTAATGATAGAGTACTTCTATGACAATGAAGACATTTCAAATGATAG
The DNA here is from genome assembly GCA_020002185.1 of Paraescarpia echinospica. Taxonomy (NCBI): domain Eukaryota; kingdom Metazoa; phylum Annelida; class Polychaeta; order Sabellida; family Siboglinidae; genus Paraescarpia; species Paraescarpia echinospica. Next base: position 6,276,999 of record CM034541.1, read on the forward strand.
CACATTTTCCGGCATAATTCCATAAACTTGTTCTCAAGGAATACAAAATATGTGTGATAATAGCATCATCTGTACCCTGGAGAATGCAAACCTTGCTAAGATTACCGCTGTTTTAGCAACAAACTATCTACAACCACTTGGCCCTGAAACGCCCAAATTATACACCTTCTTCCATTAATAGGTCGTTATATTTTGAAAAGCAAAAATGCACTTAGACACATTCATGAAAATAATATTGTTCCATTCTCTCACCGCATTCCTCCGAGCATCCCTTCCCTTCTTCAGGGGTTGGGGTGCTTGAGGCTACATCCATCTCTTCTAATTTCCCTTTTCTACCCTTCCTTGGGCCTGTCCAAGGAGTTGCTTTTCCAATTTTCTTTTTTGAAGAAGTCACTCTCGCTGGCTTGGAGGTACTGCTCGCAGCAGAGGCACTTCCTAAACGTCAAAAACCAGTTTTCCAGAATCACATCAATTTCTTTTTACCACATTGGTAGTCTTTTACCTTCGTAGAGGCATTTGTGTACCTTTCATGCCAGCTTGATCACGTGACGTCCTAAATTGCTTCAGGGGCACCACCTAGTGAGTGAAACATTCATACAAACTGATGCTAACAGTAATTTTGGATTGTAAAAATCACAAGTTCTCACCATGTGTTGGTGGAGGGGGGGCATTGAACCAATACAAAGTTATTTTATTTTACAAACTTATGAGAGCTACCTTAAGTTTGCGGCAGTTTGACAGTAGCACAAAATTAAAACAAAGACACCGCAGCTCCTGCAAAACTAACAAGCACAACAGGCGATAACTATGCTACCAACACAAAAATCATATTCAACAGTGTCAAAATAATGTGTGGGGTACCTAATTCAACCCCATTATCACACCTCAAAATATGGTTAATACCTTCTGTGTTCAGTTTCCGTGGCCGGCCACGTTTTGGCGTTGGCGTGCTCGTACATTTCGGACCCAGTTTCCGTTTCTTGTCACTTTTCTCGGCTGTTCCCAAAGCTGGTCTCCCAGGTCTCTTTTTAGTGGACGCAGTTTCTTCCTGCATCTCTCTCAGACACGACCCTTCGTCGGTAGGTTCCAGCTGACCAATTTCTTCTTTTCCAGTAACACCGCCAGATGGAGCTGCTGGAGTTGTCAGATGTTCGCGTCCTGTAGCGTTGTCGGGCGTCGACTGGGGATCTGGTAGTTTTTCAGAAGTAGCCGCGTGAGTATTTCGTTGTTTTCGCGAACTGCGTGGAAGGCTTGAAGGAATCATTGGCGTACCTCGGGTTCTACGTTTCCCCGACACCAGGTTGTCTGAAAAAGGAAACAAATGGTGGTTTCTGTAAAATATGCTGTATAAGTTGTAGCTAAACTTATTTTAATGGGTATCAGCAAGATCCAAGTATGAGTGTAGAATCTCCATCAATTATCTTACGCACCATTACAAATTTATAAAAGAAACAACATTTGTTATTAAATAACACCAACATTGACTGATGGACTCAAATATTAGGTAAGACTTAACAACATCAATAATCCACTATTAGTATGTCATGTATTTGTTCTGTTTCTTTCATATGGTTAGAATTGCACATTATATTATAATAATTAGAATTCCCCATTTATGATGCCTATAGTACTATTAAAAGCTATCCTCTGTACTTCCTATGCATCAAGCAGTTCTACTCCAGTTCATTATTAGGCTACAGAAATTTCAGGATTTACTTCAGCAGTTTTTAATAAAATAATTTATTTTGTTTTGATGCTTTAAAGGTTTTACCAAGTCAGCTTTGCTGTCAATATAGCCCCAAAACAGTGTGTTAAACAGACTGTGCAACAACAGGAAAAGTCACTACTATTTCAGATGGGGTTGCACCTAGTATAGAGTTTATTAATAAATAAATTTCTAGCATACCAAGAGAAACGTTCAACCGGCTTCTGTTTTGGGGAGTAGCACACGTCCCTCCAAATGACCTCAGCACCTCAGCAGCTTGCTTCGAGTTCAGGTTCACCTTTGACCTCGGCAGACTAAGAAAGGAAAGAATTTACAAAATAAACAACTTCAGTCTAAAAATGACAATTTTCTGCTGAACCAATCAAAGTAGGGATACAAACTAAAATATCATCTCACATACCTCATTGTATTCCCATCATCCTCAAACTTCACGAAGTAACCATGCTCATTGTCATGGCTACCATTGTCATGGTTACTGTAGTGACCAATCACGGTTGCCGGCTTGATCCACCCGTCGACGCAGTCTGCGAACACGTTCTGCCCTACCGTGAGCAGCTCACAGACGAACATGTCACACATGGCGACCCTCAAAACATCTCCGTCCTCGAAGGTCACTGTGTACCTGGCGCCCTCAGGGTGACAGCCTGTCACATGACCGGGGTAGTAATGTTTGTCCTGCCACTTCGCTATTACCTGTGTGCCTACAACAATGAATTTAAGGGGTCTTGTATCTTAAAAACTATTTGTCCTAACGTGATCTAATTTCCAGTGAATTATATCTACATGAAAAGAAGGTCAAATATTTAATTTAAATTTGGAGCGCAGTGGTGCTGTGGCTAGAGCTTCGGACTCTTGACCGAGAGAGCCCGGGTTTCAATCGTGTGCTGCGGTGACGAACCTTTGGTAAGGTTGTTCACTCTATGTTGCTATAGTACACTCAGCTGTATGAGTACCTGGCTATAGACAGTGGTGGATATTTGTGTACGAATAGTCTTTGCGCATTAATTACAGCATGGCTGGATGCTTCCTAGAGAAGTCGAGATGGTGTTCGATTGAAAAGATCTGCCAGGGAGTAAAGTGTGAAACGCTTTAAGGGGACAAATGCTGAGGTGAATTTTTTTTTAATTATAATGATAAAGAACTGAAACTTGGTGGAAATGATCTTTGTGGGTCAATATGGATATAACAGGTTGAATTTTTTTGGACAGGTGGTTGCCATGGAAATGGCAGCCACTTTTTTGTGATCCATTCTCGACCAATTTTCACGCAAATCCCCAGAAACAATACATCGTCCTACAACATTCAAAACAGGCTGCATGTATAGAAGGTTCTCAACGAGTTTCTTCAATGACGCCACTTGAACAAAGAGACAACTGTCGTCTGTCACAGGACGTTGAGATTTGCCGTCATCGTCAACATCATGCTCATCTGTCTGTGCCGAGGGAACGATCGACGGTTCGCCAACAGAATGCTGATCATCAGATCCAGCACAAACGTCCATTTCGCCAGGTTCCACGACGTCACCTTCCACAGTGACCACGCTGCCACTCGGGGCCGGGCCGCTGCCGCTAGCCACGGCGCTATCACCGGCGATGTTGGTCGGTTTACTTCACAAACACCATACTATCCATGAAGTCATCAGTAATGATGGTAGTGGATTACTGGGAGGGAGAAGAAGAGGAAACAGTCCTCATGCAGATTTCAGCTGCGCTAACCGCTGCTTTGATCCATACGCTCTCGTTGTCTGTCTTACGCCACGATCCTTCGGCATCTTGACTAGAAATCGCGTTTTAATAACTGACAAAATCACTGAGCTAAAACAACGGTCGCTTTGTTGTTATGCTGAAGCTTGCGAGAGGTCCGAAGGTGAGCCATTGGCCAATCAGAATCGAGAGAATGTGGATCCTCGGAGCGTTGTGCCATATAAGGAAATTTCCGTACATATACAGCTCACATTCTAATGCTGATTGGCTGTATACTACTGAGTGTTTGTCGCGGAAGATAAGCCTGTCTTGTAGCCGGGAGAATGAGCTAAATTGAGATATCCAACATGGAAACAAGGCAAAGTATCGGTAACTAAGGAATGAAATATGCCTAATTTCTGCATTTCTACAAAACCAAGGAACTCTCATCAACACTGGTGATCAAATATAGTATTTTATTCACATATATGCACATAAATATTAACATTCTTGTATGAAAAGTGAAAGACAAGACGTGTTTGTAGCGAAATATACTTTCACAAAAAAATCTTCAAAAATCGAAAATCCCGCAGCACATGTCCCCTCGAGCAGTTCTGAGGACTGGATACTGCGCTATATAAGAACGTACCTTTAATTAAATATTTAATTTAATTAAACTCAAGTTAGTTACTCTTTAATTTACTCAAGTCTCGTGCATAGTTTGTATTGTGAAGTGAGTAAATCACGATGTGTTGAATCCATCAATTGTCATAAATATTCCTTTTGTCGTTGTTTTTGTGAAATTAACTGTGATGAGATTGTGTTACTGCGACAATTGTTATCAACAAGACTTGTGTCCGAACATCATTAGTAACCGGACCTGAGACCACACCTACAAAAGTGGTGGGCTGCCATGTAAACACACTGTTTCCTTTTAGTAGCAAGAATTAAACTTACATAGGAGTTATATTTGAAACTTGCAACGTTTCGATCTACAGCGGATCTTGATCACGCACTGATGTCATGTGATATGGCTCAGATTATGGCGGAATGATCTGGTTGTAGACGGCGGCGGGCAGGTGATATCTCTCATATCAGTTCATTGTAGGGGCTCTGTTTGATGTAGATGACCTCCTTTATTTTTCTCTTGACATCAGATCAAGATTAACGAACGGAGAGTTTCCTTTAAGACTTTGAGCCCATCGTACACATCCTTTATCGATCACATTCCTTGTTCTTGATCCTCGCACTCGAGGCCAATATTGACATTCTACTCACCTTCAGGTAATGTCCCACACGCTGGCTGCGGAGGCAGAGGGTCGTAGTCACATGACTTGGATGCTGAAACAGTCCCAGCATGCATCATCAGCTTCCTGGGTATAACTTCTACTTAGGCAAAATAAAATAATACCTGTGTTTCCGGTAACCCGACCATTCCTAGTATTTCCGTGTGACCCTATGCATGGTTAGACTGCAGCTTTGCCAAGTAGTGCGTCCTGTAGCAGGACAAAGCACTGATGCGTGATGTCAGCAGGCCTATTAACTGACCTTGACATCTTTTTATAGGTCTAATACTACACCCGCTAATTCTGGGTACATGCTATCTCCCTTTAACCAGCCTTTGTTGCTAACTTATGAGGAAAGTGTGCTAACCATTACACCAGATACCTTTAGTTTGAGTGACATAATCTGATATATAAGCAGTGTCTGTTGACAGATCTGGCTAAAACTCTGTCCCGTGACTCAGGTTGGACGTGGGGTGGTTGGGGGTGGAGCAACTATAAATTATTACTCTTCACATAATTACCCTTTGTAGATTGTTCACAAATCTATTGTTCACAAATCAAAGCCCGTTTCCTATGATTATTCAAATTACTCAAACAGTCCCCTGCTGAGTTTTCAGCAATTGTCCGAAGCCATGTAATCTTCGTCACACATCCGGGATGTACGAATACTTTGTGAAATTATTCCTGACCAAGCTTATATGTTACCAAATTATCCATTCCAAAAGATGGGGTTTTTGTTTTGCCCGTGACCCTGGGGTTATTGCGACGGAAATACTAAATAAGCGTTACCTTCTTCAGGCAAGTGGTCGCCATCATCTTTTTTCTCTGGCGGTTGTCCTTCCTGTTCAGGTGGCGCTGTTTCCTTAAGTGGCGAGGCCAATTCAGCAACAACCACTGTAGAGGGTGCTGCAGGTTCACTTGTCGACTGTGCTTCGATGGCCATTGCTGCGACAAGTGACTCCACCTGGTGGTGTTTGAGCATGACGCCATGTCGCGGTACTCTGGAATGGGTCACGGTTTAATAACCTTATAATAAGTTTTGCAAACATAGAGGTTGAATATTACAAGTAACTACAGCTTGTACATAGTTTGCATATTTAAAGTGTATAAATAGTAAATGCAATAAAGAGGTTACATGTTAAACTCCATATCAATGAATAAATAAATAAAATTACACACGGACCTGAACAGTTGTATTATACTTGTACATAAAATGGTGTAGGTGCAGTTTTTAAAGACATTACAGAGTTAATATAAATAGTTCGCTACCAGTTGGCTTCTGTTACATCTTCCGAACACACAACTGTGTTGTGACTGATATCAACTAATACTATAATGACTGTCTGTAGTAGGACACTGTATGTTTTCGTACACCCTAAAGATTTACAAAGAATTATTTTATGTCCTGAATGTTTTCAGACATCTGTTATTTTTATGTGTCTGAACGCACTCAGTACATCAAGACTGCTTTGACACCAAAATATTTTTTTTTTTTGGACTGTATGTTTTCGGACTGCTGAGAATTTACTATCTTTAGCTGTCCGAATACATGCAGTCAATATGATACTAATTCATTTTAATTCTATCAACAAAAACATGTTGACAACTAGTCTCGTTTAACTGACTCTCGCTGGGAAACAGAGTCTGGCCGAGAACATGCGTTATGAGTGCACACATCTAGTACTGCTCCTACAGTGCTCCCATTTCGCAGTGCCTGGATAATCGAGGCTTGTGCCGGAGAATCGATTTTGGGTACGCTGCCAGCAGCAAATGTTTTGGACGAGCAGCCAATCAGTATCATTAACAAGACTGTTAATCCAAAAATAATTTAGGATTTAATTTTTCTGTTTATCACTTGTGTCAATATAACCAAAGGCATGTGTCGAATCTGGACCCACTTTGCTTTTGCCATTATAAGTTGAGTTTTGCCTAACTTTGATACCTCAGTGCGATAGTTCCATCATTCAACATTATCCAAGGTATATTTATATTATGAAAATATTGTGTCTTCATGCACTTTTGAAGCCCAAATAGCGACTATGCCATTGCATTACCGCATCGTTCATGTAAAATGAGCGATATAGCAGCATATGTTGACACAAAAAGGGGTGCTATTTAGGCCTGAAAGGTGCGCTAAGCTGCAATATTCTTAAACGTAAATATGCCTGGGATAATGCAGAATGGTAGAACTAACATACTAAGGTATCAAAGTTTGGCAAAACAAAAAGTTATAACACCGAAATCGGGGTGGGTCCGGATTCGACAAAAGTGCCTAACCAAAGGTTCCAATGCATAGCATAAACTTACATAAGTTGACTCTTGTTTTATTGTTAGCTTGAGAGCAAATCATCGTCTCTACCCAGTTTCAGGGTAAACCGGGATCAGTGTCTTACAGTGAAAATCAGTGTTATCTTCCAGGCAGTAAAATGGGAGCGCTACAGTGCTCCCATCTTGCGGCACCTGAATAATCGAGGCTAGTTGACAAGCCATGACTTGCATATAAAAATTCACATTTCCCAGCATGCCATCTAGTGCTGACAACACAAACAACCAACTAACCTGGCCTCGACGCCCGTATGAAACTTCACAAGATAACCTTGACCCCCATTGTCATGGTAATGACCTTGGATGACCGCTGGCTCGCTCCAGCCATCGGAAGTCTCGGCAAAGACGTTTTCACCAACACTAACAAGGTCACATTCGATGAGGTCAGAGGTCATGACTTGTAGTACATTACCGTCCTCAAAAGCGACCATGTAGCGTCCCGCGCGCTTACCGGGACAGATCACATGACCTGGGTAGTAGTTATGGTCCTTCCACTTGGCAAGCACTGTACATCCTGTCAACACAGAACTTCCAAATTAATGTGCAAATCTATACTTTTAAAACTGGTCCCACAGTTCGCTTTTTTGGTTCTTTCACATTTCAGACTAATTTCAAGAAAAAGCAAACCTATCGAGTACAGTGTATTAACTACAATCTGCTAGTTTGCTTGCGCATATTTTTCATTTCGTTTTGGTGAAATAAACATACTATAAAATAAATTTTCACCCAGTCAGTTCAAAATTAGCTATAGGACTCGAGTTAGGAAATGACGGTTTAGTCAAACACAGTCTCATCAAAGCTCAGTTTTATTCATGGCCAGTTTGTTTACATGACAACTAAGACTTACTAGATTTAACAAGATTTAACAAGATTGCCATCCAGAAAATTACTCTGGATGGCAGGTGGACAAGGAAGCCTTTTGGCTTATCGAGAGTCCAATACTTTTTATCTACATGTATCCCGCCTTTTTAAGGTGTGTGTCGATTTTATTTTTAAACATATTCACGCTACTAGCACCATAATATCCATCTGGAGTATTCAGTCATGCAAGAACAGTGAGCGGGGAACAGAAAACAAATCGAGGTCCAGTATTGAGGCCAGTCTTACATTTAGGAACTTTCAGGGAAATGAAGAGAACGATGGTATTCTTTACCAGAGGAAAAACAACTAAAATACTAACAAAAGGTCAGGAATTCCTTCCCTTTGTGCAGGGTATTTACTCAACTGCTGCCCCCAAATCACAAGGTCAGTTTAGAGTAGAAAGTCTCCATTGACTGTAGTGATGATGAGTTCTATGTTCTCACCCCACTGCCTACTAATGCAATGTGTGAAGCCACTAAGCACTCACTCTCTTTGCATATTTGTAAGCACAAATATATTATTGATATTCCTACGGATTTGTTTTGTGAACAAATGCATATTAAGCGTCCTACAGCTTCATACAAATGTTTTGTGAACAAATGCATATTAAGCGTCCTACAGCTTCATACAAATGTTACAACAATGTTGAAAGACAGTCAAGACTTGAAGTGTATTTTTGGCACAACCCGTTCACCGATCGTAAATCAATCCCGTACAGTTTGGCACACATGTAAGGCCAGCTTGCATGCCAAGTTATAGCTTTGTAACTATTGCCGCTTTAAAAAATGTACATTAAGTAATGCTTCCTGGTTGACATTGATAACAGACATGTCACCAGATAGGTGGGTTTTACATAAAATGTGACATTTTTCATTGGCAAGCAGATTACGTTGAATACAAATTGACAGAGACATCTGTTTTTAAGGCCAGACACGGCAGGTAGATAGGATTATTTTTTAATTTGTGCAAACAGTTCAATTTTGTATGCCCAATGCATGAAATGGGTCTTACTGAGTAAAATATATATATAACTTTTTTCAGCCAGACCCCCCGTTTCCATGGTAACAAACAAAATGGCCATTTTGAGCAAATATTGGCAAATTTGGAAACACTGCCATTTTTTATTGAATCCATATATAGTTATAATTCTTGCAAATCCATGTTCTCTGTAGATTCTATTGTGCAATGATCAGAGCATTTTTTGAAATGTTGTGTTTTTATTTTTTATAATTTTTTGGTAAAATACGAAAACAAATCTAGTTTTTTGGCAACAAATATGGCTATATCTTTCAAACTATTCATGATTTTAAAAAAGTGTCTGATCATTGCACACAGTAGAATATGCTGAATGCAACACTGAAAAAACATTATTTATATAGCATAATTATTCCAAGAGATATCCTGTTTCCAAATGCAGAAATTTGAAGAAAAATGTTTTTGAGAAAATGGCTGTCAAAGATTGCATAATGGATTTCATTACATGATATCGACATGCTTGATCCATGATTAAAACTCACTTAGAGGTACGTAATTGTCATAGAAGTGAACTTTATTGATAGTATGCATACAAAGGTATAATAATCTGGCAAAAAAACATTTTCAGAATTTTTAGTAAAAAACACCATTTCACCTGGGGTGTCTGGCCTTAAGATATCCCCATGTTTTCTAGCCAACTAGGCCCTGCAATCTGTATTTGTAATGACTAAATGTCAAACGACTTTCTGTTTATGACTGGCCTACGGCCCCACGTGCTAGTCTATGTTTTGGTGGCACCTGAATGGTCAGGGGTCAACCCTGGGTAAGTATGATAATAACCAGACTATAGGATATGCGTTCACAGCGAGCGAATTTACACTCGCGAACATCTGCGCTGGCGTGAAACTGACGTCACTGTTTCTACGGAAACGTCTTTATAGTTTCCAAGAATTTGAAGGGGAATTCAACTGAGATGCACGAAGTAGTAGTTTTTAAAGGACGGACTGGTGACATATGGCATACCAACACCTACTAATGTTCTATGAATAAAAAAGTAAAGAAATCAACTGACACTCAAACCTTAACACACAGCATGTCTGGACATAAAAGAACTGAATTCGCAAAGAGTAAAGGAGCTGAAGAAGCAGCTATAATATTTCATAATGATAATCCTACCACTGTGTTAGTCGTACTGCAGAATCCATCTTGGAATGACGCTGAAAGTCTCTACTGAGATTTAAAGTGTTAGATTAATATTACGTAAGCAGAATGTAGATTGCATTGTTATCTTTAAAATGTAGAAAGCAAATGTTGAATCTGTTAAATCTTTGAACTGAAAAATCTGTGATCACCGAAATTGTTTCATAATATAGAAATACAGTAAATCACATACCTGTTTTAAATACGACCTCGCCAGTCTTGGAATGACGTAACTTAGGTGCTGACGAGGGCTCTAAGTTATCCTTCATGGCAACTCCAGGACTAAAACAGACAAAACAATTGCATGACTAAAATTACCTGACAAGTGAAACATACGCAGTATGTTGGCCGAGCCTTTTATAGAAGATGTGAACATACAAAATTAGGGAGTAATATATAATAACATAAAAACAACACACCAAAATCTGTCACATGTCAATAGCAACTGCAACTGTTCAGTAATTTCAAATAAAATATTTCCAACCTGTCATTTTTCTCATCCACCGTTTGCTTCTCTCCGTTTCCTATTTTCTTCTCGCATTTATTGGTGTTCGTTTCTGTCATCTTCTCCTGGTCTGGTGTCTCAGAATGCAAGTGTTTTGATTGGTCTGCAGCGATCATGTGACTGTTACGACGTGGGAGTGGCTGACCGGGCCGACTAAACAGATGGTCATCTATTTCTGACCGCCGTCCATCTGTCATGGTGCGGTCAGCATCAGTACTGAAAGTAGCTGTGGCTAGACGTAGGCTGCTACTGCTACTACTGGACGCTGACCGGTTGAAGCGAGAATTGTTGCTCAGTCGTTTCTGTCCATCATCATCATCCGGGAAAAGGACATCAGACGGGGCAAGACTACTGCTGCTACGACGCGGGTACATGCCGGGCGGTTGGTCACCATTCTGGCCAATCACAGCCATCCTTACACTGTAGTGTTTTCCGGTTATCTCCTGACCAAACGTCTCCTTTGCCAACCACTGGTTCGTGAAGATCATTGTGTCCATGTTGGATGGACGATGCGGTTGATCATGTGTCGCTTCGACAGGTTTCGATGTGTCGCTCAATTTTTGCTCGCCGGTCACTGGGTTCGTTGTTGCGGCAACCATTGTCGCAGTATTTATTTGCTGGTTAGCGGACGATCGCCGGCAAAGTGGTACATTAACTGTGCTCGACATGATGTCAGAGAACGCAACACTGGCAAGACTGCTGGATGACCTCCGCACCAATGGATCTGACCTTGAACTCATTGTACCGTCAGAGGGCGACACTTGTGTAGGTGAGACTTTAGGCAGACTGGAAGAACTCAAACTCTTGCTGCCTGTCTTGCTGAGGTTGGAAGATAAACGCGAGTGGCGTCTGGGAATGCTGGGTGTTGTCGAGATGGAGCTGATGTCAGCAAGGTCACCAGAGGTCATCGACTGTGCCGTACGTGACGGCGATGGCGACTCGATCGTCTCTTCAGTGTGTGTGATCTCCTGGCTCAAAGTCTTCAGCTTCTGCAATGTTGTTCAAGATCAGTGTCATTTAATCAACATGAGAAAACATTGGAGAACATTGCTGAAACTATCGTAACAACCGCGTGTGTTCTGTCAGCTAAAATAATAACATTATCAGCTGTCTGAACACATACAGTACAACATTTTGATAATAACATTATCAGCTGTCTGAACACATACAGTACAACATTTTAATAATAACATTATCAGCTGTCTGAACACATACAGTACATTTTAATAATAACATTATCAGCTGTCTGAACACATACAGTACAACATTTTAATAATAACATTATCAGCTGTCTGAACACATACAGTACAACATTTTAATAATAACATTATCAGCTGTCTGAACACATACAGTACAACATTTTAATAATAACATTATCAGCTGTCTGAACACATACAGTACAACATTTTAATAATAACATTATCAGCTGTCTGAACACATACAGTACAACATTTTAATAATAACATTATCAGCTGTCTGAACACATACAGTACAACATTTTAATAATAACATTATCAGCTGTCTGAACACATACAGTACAACATTTTAAAATGTTTCTGAGTACAAACATTGATTGTTCCTGTGCTCCTTTTGGTATGCCACAATCACCGAGTGTCTCTCCCAGTTAGCCCAGATACAGCACAGTACAGAAAATAGTTACTTTGTAGATGTTTAAGTATAAGGATGATGTGTACAGGGTACACTCAGGGAACTCTATGTAACATCTTCGTAATTTTTCTGATACAAAAAAATAGAATGAATGGATGAGTCAGTTTTTATAAATGTTTCACGGCCAACGTGGAGCCATCGAATCCTCCCTGTTTACCTCAGACTTCTAGTATAAATCCTGCTTCACTGTTTTACAAATCAGAAATATATTCGTGCATTTTAATGGAAGTACATGTACCGAGGTGTGGAGAAATTGACTAGATGTATATAAATACCGTAGTAATAGAGACAGTAGTCATATGAAAGAATGAAGACAAGTTACACAAGTGAGAGTGAAGAGGTGAAAGCGAGGAGATGCACTGATAAAGAAGACTCAACGAAGACAAGGAAGGAGATGAGTATATACAACAAATGCACTGTTAAATTTCTCCTTATGGTCGCCTCGCTAATAGAGCCACCTTGCAATTAAGACATGGAGGTGACAGAGTTTGTGGAGGAGGAAGCAATGGACAGGACATAGTGGTGAGGAGAGACATGAAGGTGGCAGAGGTTGTAGAGAAGGACGCAATGGACAGGGCGTAGTGGTGAGGAGAGACATGGAGGTGACAGAGGTTGTGGAGGAGGACGCAATGGACAGGGCGTAGTGGTGAGGAAAGACATGGAGGTGGCAGAGGTTGTGGAGTACACAATGTACAGGGTGACGTGGTGAGGAGAGACATGGAAGTGGCAGAGGTTGTGGACGAGGACACAATGGACAGGGCATCATGGTGAGGAGAGACATGGAGGCGGCAGAGGTTGTGGAGGAGGACGCAATGGATAGGGCGTAGAGATGAGGAGAGATAAGGAGGCGGCAGAGGTTGTGGAGGAGGACGCAATGGACAGGGCATAGTGGTGAGGAGATATGGAGGTGGCAGAGGTTGTGGATGAGGACGCAATGGACAGGGCGTAGAGGTGAGGAGAGATATGGAGGCGGCAGAGGTTGTGGAGGAGAACGCAATGGACAGGGCATCATGGTGAGGAGACATGGAGGCGGCAGAGGTTGTGGAGGAGGACGCAATGGACAGGGCATCGTGGCGGATGAAAATCTGAGTGGCCAATCCCAATACGTATGGATTACACGGTCAAACAAAGGTGACAACAGTGAGAGGAACTACAGAAGGCAGGACGGATGGATAAAGGTTTCTTGACAACGAGTACATGAGAGTGAGGGCAAAGGATATGACTGAGGGACATGGTGAGGAGATATGGAGGTGACAGAGGTTGTGGAAGGCTACAATGGATGCAGTCACTACTAACAGGGAAACAATGATCGAAGGAAGATGCGAGATAAATATACGTAACGACACCTCATCTGTGACAGTCTGCGAGACCGTTGTGCCTCCGACACGCTCCTCAAGTATCGTGATCGTGCGACACAGGACAGTCTTGATGGTTGTTGTGCGCAGGATCCTGTCCGGTGTTGCCACCTGGGGTGGTGTCACAGTAGTTTGTTTGTCCAACTTCTGCAGTCATATGAATTAAGTGTAAAGATTAACTTCATTGACTCTGAATGGTCAAATACACAGCATTGGATGCACTTTTGTGTAGACAGCATTTAGAGAACTAAACTGTACATAGGATTCTCCTGCAAATATCTTACATAGAAGTTGTGTAGCTACATCTTGCTGACCACGCGGTTCCAGACAGACAGACAGACAGATAGAGACAGCCAGCCAGACAGACAGACAGACAGTGCAGGAAACACACTATACAGACAAACAAAAATAGACCGACAGACAAGGTGTTATCACGACATGCCTATAGTGACAATTGCGAAACAAGGGTGAGGCCAACACAAGATGACATTCCCCATGAACCCCACAGAAAGAAAACATTCTCATTCAGCTGTAACAAACGCACAGAAATGAGAGAATTTGAAAATGTCACATTGTTGCATGAAAGTCTGGAACATTCATACGTACCGCTGGGCAAGGAGGAATTTCGGCAACCACATCTCTTACGTTCATCAGAGTTGACATCTCTGCTGGACTACTTGTCCGCGGGACTCGGGTGACATCGACACGCGATGCATCGACAACGGGTGGCTCCCTTTGTATGCATGCGCCTTTCAGTGGCAACACAACCTCATCCTGGTGCTGCCCGCCGTGGTCCTGGATGGGTGTGTCTAAGCTCTTGGTGTCTGACACTGCACTCTCTGAACTGTTTCTTGCAGTGGAATCTTCCTTGCGATGCCTCAGGTTTGTGAACGAATAAACTTGGGTCATTGAATCGTATCCTTCACTCATATTGCATAATTTCCGAGCCTGCTTTCCAGAGTTATCTTTGTGGTCAGCGTATGGACGTGACACATTGTGTTGTTTCTGCTCGAGCACTTCTCCAAGGATTGGAAGACCGTCACGAGGCTTTATCACGGAAATGATGTCCCTTCTCTTGTCTGTGCCCTGCGATGCTGCCTTTGGGGCAGATGAATGCAGTTTCCGGGACTGGGACAACGTAATCGGGTCTTCAATGCTTTCGAACACAGTCAAAGTCACAGTTAATGACAATCGATTCTCAAGAAAATGTAAAATAAACTGTAGTGTTAAAGGCCATACTTACTTAAATAATAATAAGATAACTTCTATTGCGCCTAAATCCTTGGAAACCAAGCTCAGAGGCGCATCAAAACAAAAGGATTGGTCAATCTCAAAATCCATAACCAGTATACCAGTTGTCAACAGATGGGTCAAGGTGCTAGGGAGCTACGGCGGATAAGCAAGGTTGTAAAGATAAGTTTTTAAATGACGACGTAATTTTGTAATATTTTCAACTGATCTAACACTAAGAGGGACCATATTCCAAAGAGTTGGTGCAGCAACAGAAAAAGCCCTAGTTCCAATGTTAGTGTTGACTCTATGAACAAAAAGAAATGTTATATTGAATATGGCTCCTTTTATTTAATACAGAGCACATAATAAGTTGTTATTGTAGACCAAACTGAGCTGTAACATCCGATTAATTATTATTTATGATATATATAATCATCTAAAAGACAACAAAAACAAATAGATACACAACAAATATTTCTATACCAACTGAACAATTGACATTGACTTGCACGGTTAGTCATCTTCATGCTATCTGATCTATCTGTTGCATATCTTTCGAGGTATCCCCAGGCCGATGCCTTCTCTTTCATCTCTTTCTCTATCGTCCTCCTCAAGGTCTCTTTCAGTCTGTCTCTCATTCTTCAGCCACCAGGAGTCCATCTGAGGGCTACTTTGGGTAAGGCTGTAGGTGGCATTCGTAGAACAGGTCAGATCCATCTCCACCTACGTGTCTGGATTACTTGGTGCTGTACAGCATCTTCAGTACGACAACGTTCACTAGTTTCTGAGGGACTCCACAGTGGCGCAATATCCTCCACAGGGATTCACGATGGATGCTGTTGAATGCCTTCTCTGTAGGTCTACAAAATTAGCATATAACGGTTCGTTCCACTCTTTACTTTGCTCCAAAATCTGTCTCAGCGTGAAGATGTGGTCAGAACAAGACCATCCCAATCGAAAGCCAGCCTGTTCTTGTCGGATGTGCTCATCAAGTGTTCCTGCCAGTCTCTTATAAATGATCTTGCTGAATACCTTGCTGGTGAGAGACAGCAAGGTGATGCCCCTCCAGGTGTTGCAGTTTGACAACACAGGACTGATAGTCTTGGACAGTTTGACTATCAGTTTGACCATCAGTCCTGTCTTCCATGCTTCTGGTGTCGTTTCATTATTCCAGATGTTACTGGAAATCTCTGTTAGTACCCTTGGTGTCTGTGTTTCTTCTGCCTTCAACATTTCTGCTGTCACTCCATCCATTCCTGCTATCACTCCATCCACTCCTGCTGTCACTCCATCCACTCTTGCTGTCACTCCATCCACTCCTGCTGTCACTTCATCCACTCTTGCTGTCACTTCATCCACTCTTGCTGTCACTCCATATATTCCTGCTGTCACTTCATCCACTCCTGCTGTCACTTCATCCACTCCTGCTGTCACTCCATCCACTCCTGCTGTCACTTCATCCACTCCTGCTGTCACTTCATCCACACTTGCTGTCACTCCATCCACTCCTGCTGTCACTTCATCCACTTCTGCTGTCACTTCATCCACTCTTGCTGTCACTCCATCCACTCTTGCTGTCACTCCATCCACTCCTGCTGTCACTCCATCCACTCCTGCTGTCACTTCATCCACTCTTGCTGTCACTCCATCCACTCCTGCTCACTGTCACTCCATCCACTCCTGCTGTCACTCCACTGCTGTCACTCCATCATTGCTGTCACTCTCCACTCCTGCTGTCACTTCATTCACTCTTGCTGTCACTCCATCCACTCCTGCTGTCACTCCATCCACTCCTGCTGTCACTTCATCCACTCCTGCTGTCACTCCATCCACTCCTGCTGCCCTATCAGTCTTCATTCCCATGATCGCTGTGTTCACCTCTTCCATAGTCGGTGCAGTTATGTTGATGTCCAGATCCTCTATTGCTGCTGGTATTTCTGTTGTGTCAGGGTGTTCTGGCCTGTTCAGAATGGTCTGAAAATGTTCTTTCCACCGTGCTATCTTATCAGTTTCACTGAATATGATGTTGTTGTCCTTGTCTTTCACTGGTACATCGTTGTTGCTGAACCCTCCATTTAGAGTTTGGGTAATTCTATACAGTCTTTAGATCTTGTCTTTTGGCCACTTCCTCTGCCTCATCTGCAAGTCTTTCTACGTACGTTTTCTTGTCTGCCTTTGCTAATCTTTTTACTTCTTTGTCTAGTTCTATGTATCTTCCCTTAAGTTGATGCTGAACTCTCTCTGATCTGGTTGAACTTATTTTCTGTTTGATATCTTTTCTTTCAGCAATGTTCTGCCAAGTTTTTGCCTGGATCCATTCTTCTTTCTTCTTTTTATATCCTAAGACTTTCTCTCCTACTTCTCTGAAAGGCTGATTGAAGACGTCAACATTAATTTCCTGTTGCTCTCCCAGAACTTGGAAGCAGTTCTTGAGTTCTTGAGTGGTTCTCTGGTCCTCCTCCTTGGTTTCCGGGAATCCACCTTCGAGGTGCCAGCTCCCTGCTGGGTTTGGCTGTCCTAGCATGTTTCATCCTTGTCTCCACAAATGGTTTGTGCTCTGGTATTAGTTTCCGTAAAAATTAGTTTTTTACAAGGTGGGGTTGTTAGCCCCTCACTCAACCCTCCTTCTTTACCCGGGCTTGGGACTGGCAGAGCTTCGGATAGAAGCTTTACTTACAAGAGCAATGATAAAACAAAGAATTACAATCAATACAATGATGGATTCAACAGTGAAGGCTGGCAATGGAGATTGCTGTCAGTGTCAGACGCTGCTAAAGAGGAGTGTACGCTAATTAGGGCATATATGTACAAAATAATACTCAAAATCATACCAACAACAATATATATATATATTCCAAACAGAAGTACATGAAATAATTATGTAATAGTAGAGCTACCATAAATATGAAAACAAATAATAACCTTGTATATATACACACACACGCGCACACACATATCATATTATTCCCTATAGACACGCAGTGTGCGAGTGCAAGGGCTTGGGTGTGCGTCTATTGATTTATCTTAAGACATATGTAGCACAAGTTGTGAGGGGTGGGCGGACACACAAATTGTAACTCTCTAAGGTAGGCAACACATAGCAAAGACAGATTCGGCAAATCTACCAAACCATCCGGGGCTCGATCGACAGGCACACAATAGGAAATGCGAGTAGAGACGGATTCCTTCGATTATTCTAAACAGACAATGATCAAGCTAGCCAGACATCGTTGGATAAATACCATTGGACAATGCAGGAAATCCTACGTTTGTACTGAATCGGCACTAAAATAATTCACAACCACGTGCTTTGCCAACATCCGGGCAATGTTGCAACGGGGCAATGCCAACGAACTGTGAAGGGAGCAATTCCTGAAGACGTTAAGTCGGACATCCAGGCGCTCTTCATTCTTCTGACCCACCCTCGTGGCTACATATGGTTACGTGATTACGAATATCGCATTATTTATCATATTATTTTTACCATTCCTCTGCTCTCCGAACGCCCGATTTTGAGAATAGAACAAAACTGACAGAATCATGATGTCATCTTACAGCTAATAAAAAAATAATTGTTACCTGGAAAGTATCCGCAAGGTGGCGCCAGCGGGGTATTCCGTATTTGGCATTATTAAAGTGCACGTTCACACTTGAAAATGTGTTTTCGTGAGTGGTTTACCTTCTGTAAAAAGGGGGTGTGCGTCTATTAGGCAGTGCGCGTCTATAGGGAACAATACGGTATATATTTATATGCAATACAAAAATCAATCATATATTATTAAATGCATTACCAGCTATCACATGATAATGTGGATGAGGCTGGGACCATCTTCTCTGATGGATCTTTTGGGGCCTGTACTTGCTGAAACACCGACATTACTTCCTCCTCTTCTATTCCGTCAGCTTTACCTTCGAGTGATGGCCCTGGAACCCGCATTTTGTAATACACAACAAATCAAAATACCCACACAAATACCGTAAATATGTGGATGTAATATAAAGTATTCATACACGTTTTTTCCGATAAGTGTTTTATCATAGGATATTATTACTGTCTATATATATATATTCAGTTCTTATTTTAAATTATTTTGGCAGGAATTTAGCAATAAACTTCCAGATAAAACTCCAATAGAAAACAACTAGAAAATGTGTTACTAATGTGACAAGTTCACTACTGCAGCCATGTATATATCTATACCGTCTCTAGAGCTTGTTTATTGGATTATCAATGCGTCATGTCATGTATTATATTACGTCCTGTAGTTTTAGACAGATTTACAATGATACACTTTACATGTTGTGATCATGTTGGGGGAAGTTATTACCAGTATTATATTTCAAACTTCCTACATCTCCAATTGTAAATGTTTGATGTTTATATATTCCGTGTACGTATTTTACGTTGTTCTAATCTCTCATTTGAAAATGTAACAACTGAATACTCTACCTACAAATGAAGGGATAAAATTCACAAGAACTGTTCTTCAATATACTCCTTTTCTAGCAGCTTCTAATGTCAAGAAGTAGTGGAGTAATGCATGAAAATGTTGTTAATTGGAAATAAAGTGTCAGTATCCCAACACAACTTGCTAACAAATAATAAACACTGACGGTCGAGATGGAATGTCGGCGTGCAAGAATGCTGGGAAGCCGTCTGCTGTGGGTCGGAGTTAATCATGTCAAGGACAAGTGAAGGTCGTATTTCCCGGCTAATGTTCAACCTAGCCCCAGTCGAGTCCTCCATTTCAACAGAATCACGTGCTGTTACACTGTCAGTAGGTTTCTCGTCTTTTTCCGTTGTAATGTAGTCGGTCTGTCTCGGAAGAGAGTTGTGGGAATCACACGTTTCGTTTTGCAGAGGGTCAAAGGTTGTGAGGGTCGCGGTGAAGTGTTCTGCCTGTGACCCACCTTTTGGAATGCTTAGATGAAATCCTTCTGTAAAAAACACAATTATTGTAGCTTCACAAATGTAAACACTTCATATTGCAGAAAAAAGAAATTTAAACATGCAAGATCTCAGTAAAAGATACTCTGAGAGTAGGTCAGTTATTATGTTTTCATTGTCTGAAATGACACCTTGTTACGTTCCTATATTGCAAATTTTGATATTTATTTCGGGGGAATCAACCTACCAACCCAACATTGCGATTAGTTTGTGTCCCAAACATATATACTAAACACCTGAATTATTAAAGATTATTAATGTCTTTGAAACTTTGTATACGTAAACTTAATAGTACTGTCAAGTAATGTGCCAAATATGAGGCCTGTTCATTGCAAACTCATGTATGGTCATTTGCATGTCACAATCAGATCTTTTGACATCACCACAGTTAGTGCAACCGAGTGCGCCCTATCCTTTAGCACGGCGAGCAGCGGTGCAACCATTGTTTCACACTGTACATGAAATTGCTATCGTGGAATTTTTTTATTTTTTATATATCACCATAAAGATAATAATCTTATCTACAAGTTTGTCACTGGATGCACACAGGAATTGTGGTAACGTTTTGAGTTATTTCCACTAAGCATTTGCAATGTTTAACGGCAATAACTCAAAAGCTACAAACAAATCATGGGTATATCCAGTGGCATATTTGTAGATACGATTATTATCTTTACTGTGATATCAAAAACTATTAAATCCCATTGCAAGTTTGAGTATTCGCAATGTTCAAACGGCAATAACTCAAAAAGTTAACAAAATTCCTGTGTGCATCCAGCACATTTATAGGTAAGATTATTATCTTTATAGCGATATAAAATATTAAATTCGTGATTGCAATTTTAAGTACGGCCTGAAACACCAACCCACACAGGTGCGCGCCATGCTAAATTGTAGAGGTGCTACCTGCGGTGACGTCATCTCAACTGCTACGTGGCAAAAAAACCTGTGCAGAAAATCGTGACCAAAAGGGGCATTGAGCAGGGTGACGGAGAGGGGTTAAAAAATTAGTTGAATATCAGTACACTATCTTTAGAGTATACGTCATTCAGATTGGGAATAAAAAAGGTTAATTTCGCTTAGTCTTTAAATGTTCTTACTTCATTTTAGTTTATGTAGTGACAAATTGTTGGTCAGATGATCATGGTTTGGCTCCTTGTTGATATTCACAGACACAGTGAGCTGGGTCTGAAGCCTACGCCAATATTTGGAATACACCTACAGTCATTCCTAATCTGTTGCCACTAGGATTTCAATGCAATTCTGGCAGAAATTTATTACACTGAATATGTTCATGAATTCACATATAGCTTATACATTTTGTTTTACTTACTGCTATGTTTTCTTAAATGAACACTGACAAACTATACATTGTTCACGTGGTGTTGTTTGATATTTGTGCTGTTATAAGCTAATGTTCTGGCCAATTTCAAATTTTAACAGAAAATATGGCACATTAGAAAAATCATATCTTTGCTCAGTCTTGCACTACAAATATAACGCACACACCATGGTGAGCTTGAAAAATCACATTGGAACATCTGTAAGACATATACCTATAAAACAATTTCCTCTAAATAAACTATAGTTCCAAGTACAACAAAACTTTGTATATTTAACTGACCTTGTGATTGGCTGCCAGATGATCCGGTTCCTGGTGTCATGTGATCACTCGACCAAGGTTGATTCTGGCTCCGCTGTATTCTGACGTCTTCTGGGTACAGCAAATCAACAGAATGGGACGTTGACAAAATCTGGCCTCGTTTTGACATCTTCACTTTGATTGGCTGGTTGTGCTGCGAGGCTGTCTTGCCTGCATGTTCATTGGACGAGTGCTGCATAACGTGTTCTGCCTGCGACGTGATTGGTTGTCGCTTGTGTTGGGAATCGGATGCAACTGTGAAAGCCTGTGACCCCTGGGTCATGGGGCGTGAACTCTGACCTCCCTGTGTCTGGGTAAAATGCAGCACGAGATCTTGTGAACTGCCACCTGAGTAGTCGACTAACCCTACAACCATAAAACATAACCAAACTGTAATCAAAATATGTCATAATCTGGCCATTATTTTGCATAGTTTGCTAGTTTTGTTTACAATGTTTTGTATACTGCTTGCAGCATGAATGTATGGAACAAATGTTCTACTTATTGTCTGAATGCTAGCAACATGAATGTTTAATTGACCTTGTAAAAAATATAACTGACCTTATAAAAAAGGGCAGTTCGAATAATAACATTGAACAGGTATAATTCACATACAGAACCCCTTCTTAAAAACCTTGAAATACTGAAAATAGAAGATCAGTTAAAGTTACAAGAACTGAAATTTTACTATAAATACAGTCGTGGTAATTTGCCAGTTTATTTATTAAACTGGAGAATTAGCCCAAATTATAATATACACTGTCATAATACTTGCAATGTTAAAAATTTACACACATCTAGGACAAGACTTTGCAAAAAAATGCTTAAAAAACAATTTGCCTCACGTTATAAATGATACTCCAGAATTAGTTATAGAAAAAAAATATATATATTTACTCAGTTTATGTGGATTTGTGTACTACTTAAAACATCATCTCTTACAAAAATATGAAAACGCATGCACACAATCAAATTGTTACGTGTCTGTTTAATCTCCAAAACTAATCAAATACACATATACATACACATAATTATGAATCTTCACTCAAATATTTCTACTTGTACTATGAAAAGCATACCATTACATACACTTCAAATACAGCTACATTTATAAAGAGATAGACACCGTATTAAAATAAATATATATAATAGATTCATATGAAGAAAGGCCAATTAAATTTTTGTTATACTACGAGTGGCTCCTGTGGTAGCGACACGTTTTGTCTTAACAGGAGTTACTGACCCCATTTCACTGTTCTTTCTTTGATTACATTTGTTTTTAATTAGTTATAATTATGTTCTGTTTACTAATAGTTGAAGTACACGATATTGTGACCATACTAGTACTCTTTGGGGTCAAAATAAACATCTTGTTCTTGTTCTTTAAAAACTAAATTCTCAAAAGAATGTTTCTGTTCCTCAGCTTTTGCTGCAGCATTTTTTGTTTTGAAATACTGATGAAAACTCTAGACAGTTTTTATTGGGGTACTATGGAGTAAGTACACTGTATATTTTGGCTGCCTAGGTCATTACGGTTGCTAAGATAGCTTAATCCAAGATGGCCACCGTACCGTGGGAAAATCCCCAAAAACCTTGAAAAATGTCACACTCAATTTCTATCCATGATGCACAATATCTGAAAATTTCAACTCTGTAAATTCAGTAATAAGAAAAAAGTTGGTCTTTCATTACGCCAAAGGCTCTCTTGTCCACTGGCAATCTGTTTTTTTTGCTTTTTGATCTGGATGGCAATCTTGTTTTTGTTAAATACAATTACCCACAATAGTGCCACTTTGTTTCTTCCTGTTACAAATCACTCCACTTTGAAAACTTTCTGGTTGTTAGTGATATTTTGAACAGTCAGTATATATAGTCATTCATAAGTCAAACGTCCGATTTTTCACTTTAACAGTGATCTTGTGTACTGGAAACTGTCAACACCAGGATTCACCATCGGGACACTTTCGTATGTGTATCACTGAAATAGTGTCCTCTGTAATATGGCAACTTTGTGCATTCTGAAAAAAATCCTTAAATTTAAAAACACATTCTGATTAATGATGGATTTTCTTTATGAGCTGATTATCTTAGTACAACAGTCTCCCAATTCAATGGTTGTGACCACATAAGGAACTAATCGACTGACCTCTCTCTTGTGACACTTGACCTTTGCCATGATGATCTTCTGGATCATGATCCTGGAGCATACAATTAATTGACCCATTTATGGATCCATAAGCATGTAGATAGTCTCTCAACATGGTGTGGAAAGCGCACAACAGAACTGCTACAAACTACACACGACCGTGCGGTTTGGAGGGCCATGATCGCCAACGCCTGTGACAGACATGGCACATAGAAGAAGAAGAAAAGCATGTACAGAGTGTCAAACTGCCTCTGATCCCCCCAAATGAAAGTAACTGCGTCTGATATTGGACATCAATGTCCCTAATAAGAAATAAAAATAACAAAAAAATGTCATGGTACATTGTAGTAAGTGTTAAATTCATTTATAATAACAGATTTCAACCAAATGAATTATCGTAGTAACTATACCTGGGATGGCACAACACGACCAATGGCTCCTTCCTTGCCCTGCCCTCTCCCACATCCACCTCTTAGGGAGGTTGAGGACTGGGAAACAGATCCCTCGTTGGACGGGAAAGTCGACTGCCATTGCTGTTGAGAGGAATGGACAACAATCACCTGGGGATTTAAATTTGTCATCACAAATCACAGTCACTAAGGTTACCTATAATGATGTATGGTGCTTCAGGGTTATCAGACTCAAGATCTTTTCTCACAATGTCCCTCTTTAAAAGTTTGCTACACAGTTAGCAAATATCAGAAACTACCGAAACAATTTCAACAATTGTGGTATCACTTTAAAGCTTACCATCCGTGGAATCCAAAAAAGGCACACACCTCCATTTTACATTTTTGTAACTTAATACTTTGCTGCGGCAGGTCACAGAAAGCTGCCAAAATAACAGATCTGTTTTTCTCATATCGGCTTCAATAAATCTTGGGTGACGTTGCCGATTCAAGATGACAGCAATCAGGCACATTGACGGCAGAACTGCAGTTACGAGTGCTGCCATGTGGTGGACTGTTTTTTGTTAAAGATGCACAGACTCCTAAATTTTTCAGCGGCATCCCAAAAATAATAAACTATCAAATCCAGGGTTAATGCCCCATTCACAGGTGTTTACAAAATCGGCATAATATCTCAAATGAGCCAACTGGGAGTCAACAGGACTCTCATTGATTTCCCTTGAAAATCATAGCCTGTTACTGGACAGAGATTGTGCAAATGTACAATAAATCATAAGAATAGACGGACCTGGAAAGACGAGGATGCTGGGAGTAGTCTGATGCTATCCCTGCTGCTCCCATGGCTTCCTCCGCCTCCCTTGTTACCATGGCAACCTCCCACAATACACTTGTCCTGTAAATGCAACTTGGTGACTGCACCTTGTTTTGAATGAATTCTATTTCAGCACACAAACAAACAAACAAACAACAAAACACAAATTTACATCACCTACACACGTGCAGCTTGGACGTTTGCAAGAAATCGGAGTTAGGCCAGACTTTTTTTATTGCATGTTTTACAGGCAGAATTGTCCAGAAAGCAGTGACGGGAGTAAAAATAAAATTTAAATGTCAGGACAAAAAGATCATTGTGCATGTTCAAATATATAATATTTAAATAATAATATATGTGGCTACATGAAAATTAATATAAATCTCCAGTGTTATTTGTTATCCTATTACTGACAGACATAGCAGTATGAAATAATTTGTATGACTTTTTTGTTTCGTTCCGTTTCTGACACTGATATAATGACATATCTACTTCACAATAAAGATCATTTTATAGCAGTTACAAAAATGAATCGATGAAACATGCTAAAAGGAGAACATTCGTTTATACTACGCCATTTGTTTTGGTATCAAAAGAACCGCCGTCAGTTATGTCAGTAGTCACGCCCCTTTTTGCCAAAGTTGAATTTTCCCACATTGAAACCAGGTCCCAAATCCTGAGTCTCCTTATTTAGCTTTAGACTTATGCAAATGAGACACGGAACTGGCTGTAGTTCTCAAAACGAGGCACGGAACAATCCCATGATGCTATACGTTGTTTAATTTCCTGTTTACATTATTCGCAGTTGTTGCTACAGAGATTAGTTTGACAGCCGATAAAAAGTTCATACACTCTCGGTATCCCCATGAGCATTGGACGCATGTCTACACAGATGGGTCCGCCACCGAAGCAATCCAAGATGGAGGTGGAGGAGTGTACATCAAAAACAGGGAAGAAGAAGCATGACACAGCCGCAACCGGCAAATACTCCACCAACTTCAAAGCTGAAGCGGAAGCCCTGAAGAGAGCTGCACTACAACTGCAGAACAACCTGAGAAGAACATTTGCAAACACTGTCATCATTACAGAAGCCCTCTCGGTACTCCATGCCCTCTCGGTACTCCATGCCCTATCGGTAATCCATGCCCTCTCGGTACTCCATGCCCTCTCCGTACTCCATGCCCTCTCCATACTCCATGCCCTCTCCGTACTCCATGCCCTTTCCGTACTCCATGTCCTCTCCGTACTGCATGCCCTTTCCGTACTCCATGCCCTCTCAGTACTCCATGCCCTCCAGAACCACCGAAAGAAGGAATTGAATGAACTGACTTCTACTCTGTCAGAACTGAGTGCGCAGACAAAAGTAACACTACAGTTGATCCCTGCACACTATGGAATCAGGGGAAACGAAACAGCTAACAGGCTTGCAAAAGAAGGGGAAAACTGGAACCAAACAACAGAGTTGTATCATACAGTGATGAAAAGACCATCATCAAGACCCTGACAGAGAGACAATGGCTCCAACAGCACCCCAAGCACAACAAAACTGACAGCTACTACCATCTCAGCAGAGCTGACCAGGTCATTCCGTTCAGAGTCCAAACAGGACACAACAGAATGAAAGCACATATATATAACAAAATGAAGATTGGCCAGTCCGAGATGTGCTGCTGTGAAACCGCCCCGATGACCAGTGAGAACCATCTTCAGTACTGCCCACTACAGGATGGCCACAGGTGGCAAGCGTGGCCAGATGACACCCCCTAAATAAGAAATTACATGGTGATATCGACGCTTTGAGGACGACGGCATCATTCGTGAGGGCGACAGGTGTTCCCATCTAAGTGAACGATGAAGAAGACAGCCGATAAAAGAACGATATACTTTATAAAAAAGAAAGTTTAATTGAGATGCTGCCGAAGAAATAGAAAATATTACGGAAGCGTCTCAGTGAGTGCAATGCACAAATACTTTGATAGCCCAACATCATCGAACGCCGCGGCCAAAACGGCAGCAGCGTTCGATGACGTTGGGTTATCGGATGCATCGTGGGCACTCCTATGGATCGAATCGCAGCGGGTCGCAGCATATGGCTGATAGGTTATTATTTCGTGCAGTGGTAATCGTATTTAATGTAATAGTTGTTAACGTCATATTCAAAGAAAAGCATGCGCACTCGGTAGCTACCATTATTAAAAGGCCACATGGCCAAAACGGTTTGATTCAATCCCCATACAGTAGCAGGGCATTTTCTCTCTTGAATAGTAAGATATTTTAGTTGTGGTTTAACACATTCAGTTAATAAATAATGACATCAGCGGCAATAAAAAATGAACATTTTGAATTTTATTTTTATTCTAGATCCAGGAAACTAATGTCGGCGGGCCCGTAAAACATGGAATATAAAAAGTCGGGCCTTATTTCTTTGTGTACAGTCGCGCCTCGTTATAATGCGCCCCATTATAACGCGGATTCGGTTAAAACGTGGTCGGTCGTGGACCCCAAATTTCTGCCGCCAGGGGGAAATGAGCACTATGACAAACTATATTAACACGGTAATAACTCAATTGTTTTGTGTGAAGTTATCCCCATCTTTGTCCACGACATGTGTATATTGAACGACTAGTTGGTGGACAATAAATTTAACGTTGACGTACAACTGCAATGAATCAAGTGTAAGGCGCGTCACTATGTTGCCGTTGTTTATTCTGCACTGCTAATGCTATCAAAGGTATAAATTTCTTTAACTATAATTATGGTAAATTTCAACTTTAGGAACAGTAAATGTGGAGCGAGGTATTGTTTGTTTTGCGCCGACATCAAACAAATCGTTTCCAATCTGCTAGTCATGCTCATGGCTTCCGCGGATAGCGAGTTCGCTTGGTTTCGGCGCCACCGGGCGGCTTGTAAAGTGCAATTAAAATTCACAAATACACCTTACTTAAGAATGGGTTAAATACGTTTTAATACAGCTTAGTAGGCAAGATCAGTAAGCTAACATTGCGTAACAAATATTAGCTTTTCGGTGCGATGAACGCAAAGCTTCTGCCTGTACTGGTGCGCCAAAATATTAATTCGTCAACCGCATATGGATGGTGAATCGTAATATAGTTCGGCACGGTAAATGTGTTTTCTAAATTGGTATTTTGATTGAAAGACGAAGTTAAGCCAATTGTGAACGTACTTATAGCTTTAAATCCTTAATCAACTCTAACACAGCGTTTGTCAAATCATTTGCGTATTCGGCTGCCGAGTGCCAAGTCATTATTTTAGATCTTACGTCAGCGGTACCATATTATCGTTCAGTTGACCATGGTTAGTTGATCCGTTGTTTATTTAAAAACGGTACACAATTCATGAATTTTATTCAGTTCAACATTCAACAGTGTCCAACAGTGTATGACATTTAAACAGAATACACATTGACGTTGGCTGGTAGTTTAATAAGCTTCATAAACTGTGATTAGACTGCGTGATGTGCACACTTTGGCTTCGATGACGTTCTTCATGCAGCAGCGGTGTCGGTCGTCGTCGTAGCGCCCCAGACGGCAGATACGGGAACGCGCCACGTTTATAACACGCCTCGTTTATAACGCGGATTCATTTCGTGGACCCCGACTACCGCGTTATAACGAGGCGCGACTGTAGTTTCTCTGTCCACTAACAGCAGGATAACTTCTTAGTGTACATACCTCGTGTTGGTGGGGGTGTAGTTCATCAGCTTCTTCCTCTGAAACAGAACAACATTCAATCAATGGTGATTCATGATCTACCAAATGGGACCTACAGGCTAACAACCGTCAAAATGTGTGTTATTATTTGCATCGTGGTATAACTATTAACTTTTCAATATGTCACAGGTGTTATGTTACAGTTTAGTATACCTGCCAACTTCTGACTGTCAAATTCCAGTAGATACGAGTTTTTTTGTGAGTCTCAACAGTTCAGTTCTGTCCGATTGGACATTGGAAGACCATTGTTGTCCGGGAGATTTTCACCATCACCGAAAATATGAGATTTTATTCTTTTCCGGGAGATTCAACAAATCTGGGAGACTCTCAGAAAATCTTGGAAGGTTGGCAAGTACAGTTTAGAAGTATTGCACATGTGACAGATAAAATAAGCCCATTTGTAGAAAGGAAAAAACTGACCAACTGAGACGACTAGCTGGACACGGGGTGATGGATGGGGAGTGTAGTGGACATACCTTCCCCTGCTGATGCAATGTCAGCTGACAGAGAAGCAGGAATGATGGATGGCACCAGGCCATAGCCTTCTTGAGACGGCGCAACGAATGACAGTCGTCTAGAAACAATCAGTGTGTTCGCTTGAAGATAGTCTACTTCAAAACGTAATTAGAATTCTTATACACAGCTATAAGAAAAATATGTTTACAAAATAAATACTTTTAAACAGCCTTTCTTTTAAAATATAAAATAAGTGGACGACCCCTCGGCCTAATTTTCGGTTTGTATCTCAAAATAAGTGTTGTTGCAATGAGACTTGTTTCACAGGAGAGGGACACATGAATATTTCACTCACTCATCATCATCTTCTTCATCGAGGGTTTCCGTGACGACCATAGATTGTCCAGACAAGTGAAGTGATGCCAGTTTTTCCGATGGCGTAAGAGGAATCCGTTTTTCTTCTGTTAAATGACCATGCGTCTTTAACTGACTGTCTGATGTCGTTTCCACCAGGTCCTGTGATAATGCTCGTTGGTCCTGTGACCTTGGTTGAATTAAATGGTCCTGTGATGCTGCTACTGGTTGCTGTGAATGGTCCTGAGAATTGACATGGTCCCCTGGTGGGTCTTGCGCATTGGCATGGGTCCAACTACCAACCAGAGTACTTCTGTGTGACCTTTCTAGATCGCCACATGGTGCACTTCTCTGAACGTGCAATGATTTGTCTGGTGGTTGCATCTCGCAAACAGCGCCCCCTACAGGCAGAGTTCAAGCAGACAAATAATACGGATTAAACCAACGTTCAGTGGATACTCGCTATAAAAACTCCTGATAAAACAAACATCTGCGTGAAATCCCTACTCTGGCATGAATCATGTTACGTACTTTTGGATAAACTGATGACAAATCAGACACAAGGAACAGTATGATCAGTTACTAACATACTGCTTATACCGAGCGTTCTTTGAATTAGATTATAACAAATATACGCACTCTTGTTAATAAAGTGATAGCAGTCTACTGCCAGTAATGGGGAGGAGAATAACCAATTAGACGTCTTCTCTCTTCCTATCATGTTGAACTCAGTGTCATGTCTTGTATACAAAATCAATCAAAACAATTTATCACACAAGATTGTGGTTGATTCCTTGATCGAATGTATGAACCAATCAATCATCAACGAAATTGATTAACCAGACCAGCACTGCTGCACATATTTCTACTATCCGTGCATCACAGATTTGAACACTATCGAATACAATTCATAATAGGCTGATTTGATTGAGGATGGCCCATTAATTAACAAATTAAAGATACAATCCACACAACACACCTCTGACAGGTGTGTCATCCGCAAACATGTCTTGTTGTGACAGACCACCTTTGTCGTGTGGCTGGTCACATGGTGCATCATGTGACATACCACGTCTGTCATGTGACCCATCACCGCGGCCGCCACGAGACTGGCCCCCTGATGGACTGGGCGACTGACCAGCTGAAGGGTCATGTGACTGATCACCTGACTGGTGACGTGTGCGTTCTGGTGACGTGTCACTGGTTGTCGTTGTTGTCGTAGTGGTGGTTGTGGTGCTGTCTGTTGTTGACGTAGATGTCGATGATGTGTCAAGTCGACTGCGCTTTACCTTTGTATGTCCCCGACGCGGGGGTAACCGGCGCTTCGGGGGCCTGTCACGTAAAAAGGAAATGTAAGTTCTTATATAGCGCAGTATCCAGTCCTTAGGACTGGCAGACCTGTTGAATTTAACACCATCTCGACTTCCTGGGAAGTATTCAACCGTGCTGCAATAATGCGCAAAGACTACTCGTACACAAATATCCACCACTGTCTATAGCCAGGTACTCATTCATTACAAATGAGTGAACTGGAAGAACATAGAGTGAACGAACTTGCCCAAGGTTCGAAATGGCAGCACAGAATTGGAACCCGGGTTCTCTTGATTGAGAATCTGACCCTCTAGGGGTGAGACCACAGGTAACCTTACTATTGAGTTCAAGAAAATTTAGTACCTAGAAAGTGATGTTTGAAAGAATCTTTCTGGTACTACTACTCTTAAAGCAAATGCGCATATTACGGAAACAAGTCACCCACAACAAATGTATTCACTTCCATAAACAATCCATTGTTGGCTCACATGACTTTAAAGATCATGAACAGTGAACACTCAAAGTAGATCACAATGTAATGATGTTATGGCAATGCAGCAAAAATTTTTGAGTGTACGAAATAGACAAGTAGACAGCTGCGAGGTGGCAATTTCAGCAAATACTAGGTGATGTCAGTGAAGAAAACACTATGTTTATGTCGTAGGTACAGCTGAGGACTGGTTCACTAAGACAATTAGCTCATAAGGAAACCATCGTTAAAAAGAATGCTTCATTAAATTTAAGCTTTTGTCAAAATGCAAAAAGCTGCTGACACATCACTGGGGATACTATTTCCGTGACACACCATCAAGTGTCTCGGTGGAGCGTTCTGCAAAATCGGGCTCATGAGCTTGTAAGAATGTTAACTTGCAATCATCACGAAGCAATATCTTATGCCAACCAGAGTACACATCAACAAATCCTTCTTTTAGACCAACTCACCTAAAAGACGGCAGTTGTTCGTTCCCGGACGAACTACTGAGGGAACTGAGCGTGCTCATGGCGCTACTCAACTCTGCAGGATGAGCTTCAACAGTCGCCTGACTTGCAATGCTACCGATGGACTGCACTGGAAAAGGACAACCATCCCGCAACAAGATTCATACACTTGAGAAACTATAAAATTTAAGCTATTTTCTTAGTTTAAAAAAATCTGTGCCAAACCATTAAGCCCGATAGTTACAAAAATATACTTTCTAAGCTTTATATATATATAATATACATATTATACAGCCATCAAATGACTGACCCTCAGGTAGACTTACCTGGACTAGGGTGAGAGGTTGCTGACCTTTCACCTGTGAACTGCCCGTAACGGTCAGTGTCACTGACGACTGCGGTAGTTGCCTCGCTAGCAGCGCTCTCAGCCTCACTGTCACAATGAACACATGTTATTACGTGTGCAATAAAGAAATGTAGTTCATCTTTTACAATCACACGCACGCACGCACGCACGCATGCACGCACGCACACACACACTAGACACACACACAATCATGCTTGCACACATGCACATACTGTGTTTATCTATCCATCATGTGACCTGTTGCCTAGCAAA
The DNA here is from genome assembly GCA_020002185.1 of Paraescarpia echinospica. NCBI lineage: Eukaryota > Metazoa > Annelida > Polychaeta > Sabellida > Siboglinidae > Paraescarpia > Paraescarpia echinospica. The sequence goes on from CM034541.1 coordinate 6,309,182, forward strand.
TGCTACGTCAAATTTAGCCTCGATTATCCAGGCGTCGCGATATGGGAGCAACGTAGGGCTCCGGTTCTACCTCCTGGAAGATAACACTGGCTTTTACTGTACGGCACTGATCCCGGTTTACCCTGAATCTGGGTAGAGATGATGATTGGTTCTCAGGCGAACAATAAAACTAAAAGTTAAATACGAGTCAACTTATATAAATTTATGTTACGCATTGGAAACTGGTTATATTGACACAAGTGATAAACAGAAAAGTTAAATCCTAATTTATTTTTGGATTAAGAATCTCAATAACGATGCTGATTGGCTGCTTGCCCAAAATATTTGCTGCTGGCAGGGTACACAAAGTAGATTTTCGAGCACTAGCCTCGATTATCCAGGCACTGCAAGATGGAAGCACTGTAGGAGCGGTACCAGATGCGTGCATTCATAATGCGGGTTCTTGGCCAGACTCTGTTTCCCGACGAACTCACGCAGGTGGGCGAGAGTCGGTTAAGTGAGACTATGTCCAGTCATAAAAAGGACGCTAAACACAGAGCGTTTAGACATACCAATGATACCACTGTATCTTTTGTTGAAATTCTTTGGCCCACAAAAATGTTGTTTATGTCAAAAATACAAGTCAGTTTTTAATGTTACAACTGTATGCGGGAATATTTGATTCAGGAGTTGCCCTGCTGCAGTAGTAATATCATTCACATATACAAAGTTATGACCGTTGTTGGCAAAGGCAAAGTTTTATGGAGTTCATACGCTAAATCTTAATTGTGATGTAGGCAAACCGCGACGTAGTGGGTCCGTCAATTATTTTAAATCTTTCTATCCCAACTACGACTTTTCTCGTAGTTGCGTAGGCCTATAAAATTACTTCAAGAAAATGTATACATATTCCTATGATGTCACAAGATGTGTGTCTGTGTACTTGGCTGGGACACTTCCGCTTTATATACGTTTGTTAGTTGAAAGTTTCGATGGTGATTTTGAGCACTTCAAGTGAATAAACACGATGCCACTGATGCTGTGTATGGGGTGGCGAAGTTCATGCGTTTTCTGAGGATTTGGACAATGTTTTGGACAGTAATTCATCGGTTGTTTTCATTCGTTGGAAGTCAAGTTGGTAGCGATGTTTATGACAGATGCAGACCTGCCTACCCCAAAAACTTCCTTTCAGTAATCCATCTTCCCATTTACACTGATTTTCAGGAATATAGGCTTGCTGACAGTAATAGATCAGAACCGTGTCAGATATTGTCACAAAAAGAACACCACTGTCAGTAATACTTTAACACTGTGACTATGACGATAGTTGCACCCAAAACATAATTTCTCTAATAAACTATGTGTTTTGAAGCGTTCAGTTAACAAGGTAAGGTACATATTCATGACCAGCATTGATGGAAATTAAACGTGAAGAAGCGTAACTGTAATGTAAATGAGTCTATACACATTGTACAAAATTTCTGATTTTATATAAATTTCAAAAACAACATGCTGACTACAAAAACATGACAAATTATAACAATGCGTCACGTCATTGTCTATTTGTGGTGTCATTCGGATTAATATTAGTAGCCGGTATACCTAGGGCCAGGCTATAGACTACACAGTATAGTAGCTTGATTAGATCAAAGACAAACACAAAGTCATGCCGGGGAACGGCAAAACCATTACGGTAGGCTAGTCATCGACATCGTCTAGTCTACTCAACTCTAGTATATAAGCCTATCCCTGTATTATAGGCTGTAAATGATAGACTAAACTCAATAAATACACTAACTTAGTCTTAGTACAGTCAGTTGGCCTAACACTATAAGTACAACACTCACTACTCTGTCACTAGTACTAGTCTAGCGACGTAGTCAGTACCTGCAATTATCCCGGCCACCAGTGACCATGTGAAATAGGAAAATGATTTTCGCGTATCCGGCAGTATGTAAAGCCAACCCCCTTCTTTAAACTTGACACTATTGGCCATGTCTGCGTGCTTGCTGTTAAAAATGTTTGCAGTACACATTTCTTCTTGGCTGGTAGTGGTGCCGTTTCGATCCCCGCCATCATTTCGTGCCGCGTGAGTCGTGACTTCGTCTTGTTTGAGCGCCACGAGCGCGGAAATGCGAATTTGTCGTAACGCTGTTTCCTATTGGTCAGATTACGACCAGAAGCAGTGAATGAAAAACCATGTCACAACAAGCAGCGTATATATGCTGCCACCTGTTGAATAAAGTGAAGTTAAATTTGAGGAGTACGGAAGTGATTGACGATCATTGTGACAACGAAAGAATCCGTAATATTGTCATCCCTCACCGTAACACCGTAATTTGAGGTGTATTTCCGGAATGATTCCGGACAATCCGGAATGGTAGGCAGGTCTGCAGACGGATGCAACATATACTTGAATTTGAATACTCAGAGTCTGACGGTGGTGGTTATTTCAATGGTTTTCACGGACACAGAGGATGATAGACGTTTTCACGGTTAGAACAGTTTGCGACTTTAGTATTGAATGGCTTCAAAACTTTATACGTCCACGTTTACTCAATTACATTTGGTACCAATGGAATCAGTACTTCATTCCAAAGATTTTAGTAACTGATACTAGCAGTCAAAAACGTATTAATAATTGTCACAATGGTATCTGAAGTTGACAGTGTCTGTGATTCTTTTAAGTTTGTATGAACTCAAACATTTTAAAACAATTGTATTGTAAAGTTACGACACACCTACACTTATAAGTCACATCCCTACAAAGACAGTTTGTTACCGTTCATATGAGATATAGATTTTGGTGCTGATGAAAAAAGTATAACAAATACAAAATGAACATAGACCGTGCAGACAAAAACATGACATCAGAACGAAAGCAAATCTGGGAACTAGGAGGCGTATTTGGGACAGGCCTCTGGGACAAAAAGAGTTAAAGCCACATGACAACCGACTGCAGTGACTGAGGAGTGAGGACACAGGCCCCAACATCGAACGTGGAAATATCAACATCAAAGAGATTTGCAGTTAAACCAATCAGTGTCCGTTATATTTCCAATAGAACTGGTTATAATTTAAACATTTTGTTTACATTTCGGGAACAAAAAATCCAACTTGCAAACACTGTTTCGGGTCAGGGGCTTAGCCAGAGACCTGTCTGCCCACCTTCAAGACTGGCTGATGACTGGCCAAGTTGGGTCATTACAACTGATAAGACATGTGGAATTTAGAGGGGGCCAGCTGGTCACTAGATTAACTAATAATTCCAAGTCTAGGGGCCCACATTAATGACTTACATTGGCACAACTGGTAGTGAAACAGATTGAATGGATCAGTGTTAATTAAATAAATGACTCAAATGACACTGGTTTGTCACTGAAAAAGATAAACTGGCCAATAATGGCCGTAACTGGCATGAATGGCCTCCTCGGAAGCTGATCATGTGCTAAAAGTCACACTTTTGTCTAATTCAAGACTGGTAAAGAATTACTTCTGGCTAAGTGCCTGTTTCCGGGTTAGTATGTACAATTTGACAGGTAGTACATTCAACATATTTAATCTTCAACATCTTTATATTAATACAAAAACAACTTCCATTTAAATCATATCAGATGAAACCATTGTTAAGAGGCCCTTTGGTCCAGTTCTCCTTGGAATACCACAACCCTATTAAACATCTATAAACTGTTCAATGTTTATGACCCACCTTGTCTCGAGAACACTGGCAGAGACATCTGCTGGCACAGGGGCTGCACTATCACGGGCACCGCCATCTTCATCGCTGTCAGATTCAGCCACATAACCAGTGGCGGCGCCACTGGTACCAGCGACTTCTTCACTTTCTCCAAGCATTTCTGTTAGTCATTAAAAAAATTGTTAAATTAATTGGCACTGGAATTGTTGACAATTTGACATGCTCTTTACTACAAAGCAACAACGCAAACGTGTAGGAACTACACGATGCATTGCTGATTGGTCGACAAGGCCAGGTATCATTCAAGACTATTCTAGGCATGTTCTATGGTTTAGCAAGAGGCATGCAGTCAGTCAGGGATTCCCATAAATGCATTGTCGTGTAACAAAAATATTCCTAAATACAGCAGTACACAGCGGAACCTCACTATAAAGGTCACCCTGTAACAAGTGACCTGAATAGCGAGGTGACCGTACTGGCGGGATACATTTCCTATACTTCACCGTTAGAAAAATAATTTGAAACTGTCCCAGAGTGACCTTAATTGCGAAGTGGCTGTATTATCGAGGTGGCCATAAAGTGACGTTCTACTTTAATAATTAAACACTGAAAACCTTACTTATATAGCAATTGAGGAATTATGATACATATTTCTTTCTACATTGATAGGAAGTCTTGAACGATTTGGAAGTTTCGGTTTTTTGGTCAAGGAAATGTTGTTATCTTGAAACAAATCTCTCACCTGGGTGTTCAAGGTGGGGCACTGAGTGCTCGGGGTAACAGATGCTTGGGGTGTGTGGACTGGCTGACGGGCGGATCAGCTGGGGCACCGAGTTACCACTGAAACATGCAAGGTACGCTTATGTGGATGGGGGCAGATACGAAGGGTTTAAGGACAAAATGTGATAAACGCCATTTTTAAAATGTCGCCCAAACAAGGACGACACATTTATTTATATACACATATTGAGCTAGGATGCTATCTAATTTATACAAAAACGCGATAAATCTGCATTAAACTACATGCACAAAAGGGTGTTTGTTTTCAAAACGCAATATGCACTGTCTTTTTTATCAAACTGAGATATATCCATTTTCCCCCACCACTGTGCCGCATGTGCAACCATGCGGAGTGACGGCGTGCACTGTACGTGACTAAATCATTTAATATCACATTTTGTGTAACAAATCTTCAACAAATGTTTCAGACTTTGCTACCATTGTCTGTGATTCTTGAGTTTTAATATACACCAACTTCATATACAAGTTTTTATTTGAACTTTGAAGATGAAACACAAAAGTGACTTTTTCTTAAGGTAGCTGCACCAGGTATCATGTCAGTTGATTTCTAAATTTTTTTCTTCATAGAATTTTAGCAGATGTCAGTATGAACATGTGTACTACTAAAAAAACCAAGGCACTATCACCATATGTCACCAATCAGTCCTTTAAAAACTAGTATTTTTAGTGTGTCTGTGGAAAGTCCCTTTTCAGATTCTTGGTAACTGACGATGTTTTCAGTGACGATCACGTGTGCGTCAGCCCAGTTCAAACATAAATTAATTCACCATGAATGCAGATCATAATAGTTTGATTATTCTCATGCCACTATGCTGTTGTATTACAATTACCTAAATGCATCACGCTGTCAAATCACCAAATACTGGTGGTAGTTTTGTTTATTCTCCGATAAAGCCCGACCTCAGCCGCCATTTGCAATGACACGTGACTGACCCCAGCAGGTGTCAATCAATCTTGTCTACCACAACAAGTTCAACACATGGCCCTTCGTAACACGATATCATTAGACAACTTGGCGGGGAGGGGATCTCAGTAATAAAAGTATGTGTCAAATCGTGTTGAAATAAACCACATGCCAATAAGTCACATTTCTAAGCAAAAAACAAGCATCTGGTGACACTTGTATTATCAGCAACAACCAGGAAGTATTACTTAATGTAACTTTTTATAAAAACTACAATACTTACAAAGCCATAACTTGGCATATGAACTCGACTTGTGTTTACTCAAAATTGCACCCGTACGAATGTCAATGACATATTTGTACTTACAACCATAAAAAAATTTCTCTTGGGAAGTTTCTCAAAATAAAATGCCATTTTAGGGTGATTCTTGACATATTTTTTAATTGTCTTTAAACACATTTAAATATCACTAAACAACATAAAAAATCAATTCTTTTTTTGTTTTGTTTAATGTGTTAGGCATTGTCTGAGAACATTTTTTTTACTTTATCTTCAAAACATTTATTAATTAAATCAAAACAAGCATGTCATAGGCATCCTTACCACCTTAGACTAAACAAAATGAACCTCTTTTATTCCCAATATGAATTAAATATACTCTAAAAATAGTGTTCTGACATTCAACTAATGTTTTAAATCCCTCCGTCGCCCTGTTCAAGGCCCCTTTTCGTTGCGCTTTGTGTTTACATTTGTGAAGCTACAAAAAAATTGTTTTTGACAGGTGACTTTCATCTAAGCATTCCAAAAGGTGAGTCACAGGTGGAGTGCTTCACCATGACCCTCATGACCTTTGACCCTCTGCAAGACAAAACTTCGTACGATTTCCACATTACAACGGAAAAAGACAAAAAACCTACAGACAGTGTAACAGCACGTGATTCTGTTGAAATGGAGGACTCGACTGGGGCTAGGTTAAACATTAACCGGGAAATATGACCTTCACTTGTCCTTGACATAATTAACTCCAACCCGCAGCAGATGGCTTCCCAGCATTCTTGCACGGCAACATTGCATCTCAACAGTGAGTGTTTATTATTTGTTAGCAAGTTGTGTTGGGATACTGACACTTTATTTCCAATTAATAACAACATTTTCATACATTACTCCACTACTTCTTGACATTAGAAGCTGCTAGAAAAGGAGTATATTGACGAACAGTTCTTGTGAACTTTACCCCTTCATTTGTAGGTAGAGTATTCAGTTCTTACATTTTCAAATGAGAGATTAGAACAACATAAAATATGTACACGGAATATATAAACATCAAACATTTACAATTGGAAATGGGGGAAGTTTGAAATATAATACATTTAATAACTTCCCCCAACACGATCACAACATGTAAAGTGTATCATTGTAAATCTGTCTAAAACTACAGGGCATGTAATATAATATATGACATGACATATTGCCTGTGGTGACGTCAGCAACATATGATGGGCTGGTTGCTTTGTGACACGCAAATGACCACGTTTGAGTGGGCTTAGTGACATGAGTTCGTAATGAATAGGCTTCATGTTTGGCACATTACTTGACAAGAGTATTAAGTTTATGTATACAAAATTCAAAGATATTTAAAATTTAATTTCAGCCAGTCTTTAAAACCAAGAAAATTTAGATATCACGTTTTGTCCTGGAACCCTACATATGTGTTCATCCATATACAGATTATTATGTCGTCTTGTTTTGTTCTGGAACCCTACATATGTGTTCATCCATATATAGCTTATTATGGCGTCTTGTTTTGTTCTGGAACCTTACATATGTGTTCATCCATATATAGCTTATTATGTCGTCTTGTTTTGTTCTGGAACCCTACATATGTGTTCATCCATATATAGCTTATTATGGCGTCTTGTTTTGTCATGGAACCCTACATATGTGTTCATCCATATATAGATTATTATGTCGTCTCGTTTTGTCCTGGAACCCTACACATGCGTTCATCCATATATAGATTATTATGGTGTCTTGTTTTGTCCTGGAACCCTACATGTGTTCATCCATATATAGCTTTTTATGGGGTCTCGTTTTGTCCTGGAATCCTACACATGTGTTCATCCATATATAGATTATTATGGCGTCTTGTTTTGTCCTGGAACCCTACATGTGTTCATCCATATATAGCTTTTTATGGTGTCTCGTTTTGTCCTGGAATCCTACACATGCGTTCATCCATATATAGATTATTATGGCGTCTTGTTTTGTCCTGGAACCCTACATATGTGTTCATCCATATATAGCTTTTTATGGCGTCTCGTTTTGTCCTGGAATCCTACACATGCGTTCATCCATATATAGCGGCGCCTTGTTTTGTCCTGAACCCTACATATGTTCATCCATATAGCTTTTTATGGCGTCTCGGTCCTGGAATCCTACACATGCGTTCATCCATATATAGATTATTATGGTGTCTTGTTTTGTCCTGGAACCCTACATGTGTTCATCCATATATAGCTTTTTATGGCGTCTCATTTTGTCCTGGAATCCTACACATGCGTTCATCCATATATAGCTTATTATGTCGTCTTGTTTTGTCCTGGAACCCTACATATGTGTTCATCCATATATAGATTATTATGGCGTCTTGTTTTGTCCTGGAACCCTACACATGCGTTCATCCATATATAGATTATTATGGCGTCTTGTTTTGTCCTGAACCCTACATGTACCCATATATAGCTCCGTCTTGTTTTGTCCTGGAACCCTACATATGTATTCATCCATATATAGCTTATTATGGCGTCTTGTTTTGTCCTGGAATCCTACACATGCGTTCATCCATATATAGTTTATTATGGCGTCTTGTTTTGTCCTGGAACCCTACACATGTGTTCATCCATATATAGCTTATTACGGCGTCTTGTTTTGTCCTGGAACCCTACATATGTATTCATCCATATATAGCTTATTATGGCATCTTGTTTTGTCCTGGAACCCTACATATGTGTTCATCCATATATAGTTTATTATGGCGTCTTGTTTTGTCCTGGAACCCTACACATGTGTTCATCCATATATAGCTTATTACGGCGTCTTGTTTTGTCCTGGAACCCTACATATGTGTTCATCCATATATAGCTTATTGTGGCATCTTGTTTTGCCCTGGAACCCTACATATGTGTTCATCCATATATAGCTTATTGTGGCATCTTGTTTTGCCCTGGAACCCTACATATGTGTTCATCCATAATATAGCTTATTATGGCGTCTTGTTTTGTCCTGGAATCCTACACATGCGTTCATCCATATATAGCTTATTATGGTGTCTTCAACAGTCTGAAATTCCACTTTTTGTTAATTATTTTTATACTTATATACAATTTGCAAGTCCTTTGTTTAAATACTGGACTACCCAATTTTATACTTAAAGTTGAACGCACATTTTATATATACTTTTTATTAATCATCTATTTTATTCCATGTGTGTCTATATCTTTGTATTTTATTTATTATTTATTTGTACAGTAAGTATATACATGTGGACTTTTGTCCGAAATAAACATTATTATTATTACATGACAAATATGACAACAACATTGTGTTACTATGTCACTGGACTATTCCAGTGGCTGGATGATGATATATATACCTATGAAATGTTGCGCCAACAGTGTAAAGATGAAGTTCCTGACTGGCCAAGCACACAGTGCATTCTATGTTATTAATATTGTTACTCGTTAAAAATCAAAATTTTTCTTTGTCTGCTTTCAGCAAACATTTTTGAACAACTGCAAAGGTCTTTCTGCACCATGAAGTCAGCCCACTCCTTTATGGCATCCAATTAATTTCAGTGATTAAGCTTGTATTTACAAGTCCAATTAATGCTATTTTACAAATGTTTTAGATAATGCAAATATATAAGAGATCATCTCAGAACGTTGATGTCCGATATCAGACAATATTACTTTCATTTGGCCTCAACGCCTCCCCTCAGACAAGTTTGAAAACACTGGTAGTAGTGATATGATGATATCAATATATTAATACTATCGGTCCGAAGAATAAAATATTGATGTCACATGCCAGACAAAACTGCCTCCCCAAATGAAAGTAATTTTGTCTGATATCAGACATCAAAGTTGTAAGATGATTCATAAGTTTTAATAATAATAATAGGGAAAACAAAAGGTACCCTAAATTAAAACAATACAAAAAGTTGACTATTATGGGAGTTGTTGAATCTGCGACCTGAACATTAGTATTGCAATTATGTTTCATTTTAATTGTGCAATGTAATCAAAGTTTGAAGTCGGTTAGAATGGAATCTGAAAAATATAAAAAAGTGTTCTCTTATTTGAAGATAACGTGAAAGTAAATTTCATTAGTTATCCTAACTCACAATAACCAATCATCTTTGTTAAATACTGACCTACTGCTTGAGGTACTGGGCGGAGTCTCCTGTATTGGATCCTCCTCGTGGGGATTGCCATCATCGTCAGCAGCATCGTCGTCATTGTGATCATCACCACCCCCTCCACCGCCGCCCCCTGCACCACCAGCGCCACTTGCAGCACCACCGTCATCTGCATGGCCGACGTCACCGTGGTTACTGTTGTCATGGTGATGGTCTCCAGATGCCTGTTGGTCGCTGGTTGCTATAGTAACAACAGCCGTAACACATAGTTACTGTGGACTGTTTCAATGTTTAAAAACAACATAAGTACCTGTGCTGAATTAATTAAGTAAACAGCTTTATTTGGGTAAATAATAAATAAAGCAGTGTTTCGATGATGGGCGAGGTGGTAGGGGTAGGATATGTGTTTGCCGCAGGGACAAAGTGTTGCTAGGAGGGTCCGGGGCTGCCCCAGAGATTTTTTAAAACTAGCTTTAAAATGGTGCATTCTGAGGTATGTTTTAACCTTTACTCTTGAATATTGAGGGATACTGAGGGAAGATATAAAACAACAAGACACTACTTGTAAATGTAGTAATCATGATTGATAAATGATAAAAGTCAGTAATTATGATTGTTTCATCGTATTGAGGTGATTTCCACCTTACCACTGGTACTCAGTAGGTGTGGTTTCCACTTGACCACTGAACTTGGTTGTGGTGATTTTTTCTTGCCCTAACCCTAGGCCTTGTTACCACGCTGACAGTCAGTACAAAATGGGCCAAGAGGCCCTGAAGTCCTTTGGACTAATACGCCTATATGTGACCCCGGCTGACCAAATGAGTGATAAGTCGGAAACATTGTAACATTGTTTTCTTTCATTCTTGTAAAGGTTTGATAGGGTGCTTTACACGGTTTCAAAAATTATGACTGCTACAAAAATTGGCGAAGTTATGGAGCATTGAACATGGTAGGGTTCAAAAAGTTAAAATGAAGAAAACGGCTGTTGAAGTTTTACATTATAAATGGATTGCATGGAAATATTACATGCATGACATTCAAATGTGGCACACAGTATGTAATATGTATGTTATGTTGCAATGATACACTGGAAGTACAAATGTGCTGCTACAAAAACTTATTAAGTTATGCCAGATTATGTCTTCATGTGTAAAACTAAGAGGACAGATTATTTGAGAGCAAAAGGTAGACTAAAAAAAGTCATAACAGAGCTGACATCTTGAGTAGGACCACTCATTAGCAGATAGAGCTGACAGCTGCACTGCCTGCATTGTCAGAGTGTCAGTGTAGACTGATAGCTGCACTGCCTGCATTGTCAGAGTGTCAGTGTAGACTGATAGCTGCACTGCCTGCATTGTCAGTGTAGACTGGTCAATTTGTGTAATAAACTCAAAGTGTTTGCCTGGTATACTCTTATAATTAGTGATTTGAAGGACATGAACAGATATTAGTACTTAATCTTCAGTGCTAGTGCCTGGTGTATTTGACATTTGTACATATCTCCAAGAAGTCCATTACAACACAGTTATATTTACACATTAAACATTATACAGAATCCAATATACAGACATTATTTCATATATTTATTTTGAAAATCAATATAAATAATACATTCAACATGCTCACACAAGCCTGTAGGTTTAGTGGCTGCCAGCACACTACTGAGCCTAAAGTACCATGCAGGTGTGAAAAACGTGCTGATGTATTTGAACTTGAGCCACTAATTAACTGTCCACCTAGCAGTAGCAGAGCAGTTTTATAATAACAATCCACAAGTTAAGTGGCAGTGATCTTCCTTTTATCATTCATGTGATGTTTATTGTGAGCATGGCGGACAAATGGTTATCATACGTAGACAAGTACAGAAAGAAACTTACGTTTTCTATAAAAAGAACACGTTTGCCTATCAATGCCATATATTTCCTATTGTTGCCGTTTCTGCCAAGCAGAAACAGTTTCTGCCCGGCAGAAATCAAACACCCCTGTTGGTAATTATTAATCAAATGTTTTTGGTGAATCATAGTTACAAATCATTAAGGGTTATGATGGAAGTAAAATGCTGACATGTTTACTGTTCACTTATTGCACCATGTCTTGCATTTAGAGGAATAATTGTAATAGAAAATAAAATGTTGTGGCACATATTTTAAATACATGCATTGATGAGAAACCGGAAATTACTTTATAATTACATAACAGAAAAGACAACCTCCATATAAAACAACTGCATAAAATAGATATCCATACAAGACACAGACTCCGCATGTGACAGATGTTTTGGGAATAGCTGCCAAGTGCTGTCTGTTGACTCAAGCCTCTGCCAGTGACCAATTACAAATTAGTCACAGTTTCCATGAAGCAATAGCAGGCAGGGACCCTTCCTCCACAGTGAGGTTGGGGGGTGGGGTGGACAGTAGCCAGCTAGTTATAAACAGAGCTGCTGGGCTGTTCTACTACAGTAAACAATTTAGTTAGCAAATTTAACATTTTTATTTAGAATGATTCAATCAAAAACATGTCTTGTGTACAGTGGCATTACCACGTGAAATGTCTATGCAAAATTAGAGAAAAAGTTACAGAAGTTTTTGAAAAAATAGGCAAAATGTAAAAATTTATCAGTTTGGCGGTCCTTTTTGGAGGGTCATTAGGTGCCCTTAGAATGATTCAATCAAATACAGATTTCTTGTGTACAGTGACACTATCACATGAAATGTGGCATTATCTGAAGACTCTTTCATCATCACCTTTAAATGATTATAATATCATATTATGGTAAATTGGTGGTTTATGTTCCAAAGATTATATTTTATTTGTTGTTAGCATGCTATGCAATTAATTAAACAGTCTGGAATGCCACAAAAGTATGTTTCTATTAATCGCAAGAACAATTCTCAAATTGTGTCCTTTTTTATAAAACAGTACAATTGTTGTTTAGTATATCCAATTTCTGTGCAACCATATCATTGTCTAGCCCAAGTTATTGATAACCCGTTAGTATAAAAAGTTTTGGGCAATTGGCGTCTTTTATGAGATGTGAACTTTGGTGGTTTATATTTGTAAATACTTCATTCAAATCAAGTATTCCAAAAGTTTGTTTACACAACTTTGCTGGAATATGCATCATATAATTAGCGCAAAGATATCTTATGAATCAGATTCCTTATTTTGAAAAAAGAACCTGCATAGAACATTAGTTGAATAGACTTGGGGCACTTGTGTCGAATCCTGACCCGTCTCATTTCACCGTTATAACTTGAGTTTTGCCTAACTCAGTGAGATAGTTCCATCATTCAACATTATCCTAGGCACATTTACCTATAAGAGTATTGCGTCTTACGCCCATTTGAGGTGTAAATAGCGCCCCGATTTGTATCAACATGCTAGGTACAAGTGCCGACTATAGTGAATAGAATGCACAGGTTTTATTTGGGCTTCAAAAGCGACCAGATTCAACACAAGACTGCTATCAGCCTGCACGGTTTTTACTCCCACCACCGTCATAAACCAGAAATTCATCATTAGCTACACCAGCATTCTGATTTAATATGGGCACATAATACAATAATAAAAATTGAGCGCAAGCCATCTTAGCTCAGCTACCGGCACTTGTGTAGAATCCGGATCCACCTTGATACCTCAGAGCGTTAGTTCCATCATTCAACATCATCCCAGGCATATTTACGTTTAAGAATATTGCGTCTTAGCGCACTTTTGAGATATAAATAGTGCCCCGGTTTGCATCAACATAGGCCACTATATCGTTAATTTTACGAGCACAATGCAATATAAATAATGCCTGGGATGATGATGAATGATGGAACTAATGCTGAGGTATCAAAGTTTGGCAAAACTCAAGATATATAACGGCAAAAGGAGAGTCCAGATTCTACAGAAGTGCCCAGCTACCGTTTTCTTTGTGTTTTCTCCGAGTTCCACATGTCTCCCAAACGCAGCTACCGGTTGGGCGCCATGTTACATAAATGTCTAGATTTCTAGTATGTTGAAACTCTGTAAAGTGTCACCATTGGAGACACCGGGGATCCCGCGGGAGTATTTTGTGATTGGACAACTGACGTCATTCACGTTGTCCAATGGAGTTAATTCCAAGAGGTAAATCCTAACCGGTCCTGAGCGACGTTAAGATGACTAAACAATGTTGCTACAAATCTGTGATTTTGCAGGAACATAAGTGATTTTGTGGTGTCATTTCGTGCCGCTCATCGACACGGAATATATATCGAACGAATAAAAAAAGGGCGCACGAAATAGCTACCAGGCGGCAATGTTGGCATATTTTGGGCGAGGCTGCACAGAAAAATGGCGAGGCGGCCCGCCTCACTTATCATATACCAGGGGAAACACTGTAAAGGTTACGATAAATTATAAATAATTAATACAGTTAACAACCAGTCAATAGTCACTTGATTTCTATGTTTTTGGTAAGGCACTTCAGGAAATGAGTTGAGGAACGAATAATTCAACTGTACCTGACTGGCTGACTGGTTCCCCATTTCCATTACTTGCGATGAGTGCCTCCACACAGCGCCCCCTGGTGTACATTCCTGGTGAAAATATGTTCTTGGGAGAAAATGGATGTCGTTCAGTGATCTAGAACAGGAAGAAACATTTAAATATCATAAGATTGGAACGTTCCAACAATAAATTAACAATGGTGAATGTTTCGGCATTTTATGAGAACTGGCCACAACTTCTTGTGAGTTTGCACCCATATATCAGAAACAAGGGGATACCATCAAGTAGAGTATATATGATATATATGAGCCAGTGAGATGTTCCTCATAATTTAGAGAAAACACTTTAGAAATGAAACGGCATTAGTTGTAACATCAATCTGAGCTACGTAGTTATGTCTATAACCCCACATAACCAATACCAGGCCTGGGGTAATACCGGTAGTAGCAATTACAAATATTCAAATAATACTTTGAACAAAACAGTGTTATTGTATTACCAATACTAGGAAGCAATTTAATGTTCAGTAATTTAACTAATATTTTTCACTTACATTTCCACCATATCAAAATTCAATTCCATTACCCTGATCATGTTGTTACTTGTTAGATGTAAATTATATAAAAATGAAGCCAGACAAATAAACAAAGACAGCTGCATGGTGGTTAAACAGCAGAGACACTGGGACTGTGTGACTGAGTACTGCATGGTTTAAGGACTTCAGTGGTCTTTTAAAGCCAGCTGCCCCAGCCAAATAGTTTTCACACATGCCTGTGTTGTCAAACCCCAAAGGTCTTTCATTCACTCACATATAATACACGTCACCTGATAACCTGTGCCAGCTGCCCACACAGTTGTACATACACCAAAATGTTTAATCAAAAGAATATAGTTCTAATAGACAAATATACATTAAGATGTTTTAATATATTACATTGCATTCAGTATGTGTGTGTGTGTGTGTGTGTGATTATAATTGAAAGGAAACTAATATATTACATTACTATATAATTTACCCCAATGCTGACCACTGCTGATATTTTTTATAATAATGACATCATACAATAAAAGCATATATTTGTATATTGCACTGATGTAGAAGTGTTATTAGAATGTTGTATTACTAAATGTCAATAAGACACTGGCGATATAAAGGTGTCACTATGCCTCGTACTTGAAAGGTCTACTGTACGTACTAACAACTATAATTACTGAACATTCTTCAGGATATTTCGTTTTCAAATCAGAAACTTTCATTTTTCATATATCCAAGATGTTTAATTTACCTGGTAGAGGCTTTTGTCAACGTATCATGCCAACTTCATCAGTACCGATGACGCTGAATGACGTCATCGTACATGGGGCAGTTTGTGAAGTCTACAGTGTACAGGAAGAAGACGCACACTGACCAATATCTGAACTTTGCGTCCCACCACCCTAAACATCTTGGGGTGGTGGGACGCAAAGTTGGGAGTTGTCAGAACCCTTATGAACAGGAGTGAGACAATAACTTCAGAGGAGGGGGACAAGAAGGAAGAGGTGGAACACTTGAGAGGAGCTCTAAGAGTATGTGACTATCAGTCGTGGGCCTTGAAAAAGGTGACAGATAGCAGTAAGAAGAAAAAGACCAACAAAAAGACTAAGGACAAAAATTACCGGAGCCAAGTAGTCATCCCATATGTAGAGGTCTCAGAGAGAGTACATCGAGTACTGAAGAAGTATGGAGTAGCAACAGCCATGCGTCCCCACACCACCCTCAAGCGCCTGTTGGTACATCCCAAGGACAAAGTAGAGCTAGAAGAATAGGGCGAACTGGTGTACCAAATACTGTGCAAGAATTGTGGTGCTGAGTATATTGGGGAGACAGGAAGACTACTCAAAACATGACTGGAGGAACACAGAAAGGACATAGACAACATGAAAAATACACAAGGAGGGGAAAAAAAGATTTATGTCTACCATAAATAAATCTGCCCTTACAGACCATGCGACAACTGAAAACCACATCATAGACTGGGAGGGACTGAAAATTGTAGACAAGGAACCCAACAGAAGAATCCGGCATATCAAGGAAGCCATCTGGATCAGGAAAACCAAAACACCCATCAACAGAGACAAGGGCAATTACGAACTGCCTCACGTGTACGATGACGTCATTCAGCGTCATCGGTACTGATGAAGTCGACGTGATACGTTGACAAAAGCCTCTACAAGGTAAATTAAACATCTTGGTTATAAAAAAATTAGTTTCTGATTTTTTAACAACCATAATTCTACAACATGTCCACAACGTACATTTTCACGCCTCCCTGACTTGCATTTTTGGTCACTGGACAAGGCATCCAGTTTACCGAGTCGTTTTGCTGTTGTACTATACACCTGTGAGAACTGTGACTCGTTCTGAGAGTTGGCCACGATGAAGCAGACGTCCTTCTGATAAGAGTCACTCACCCATTCCATGAGTCCTTTGCCGATGCGCTAGTTTACATAGAGCCACCAGCTACAAAAGAATACACCACAAATGCCTCAAGAGTACAATGTGGGTCCCTATGAGTATCTATTCTTAATATAGTGTCTTACCATATTACTTGTACAGTAAAACCTGTCTTAGCTGCCACCTGTCCATAACGGTAACCTGTCTATTGCCTATAACGGTCAGTTAATTTGGACTGAACCATTCATAGTCAACCTGCCACTTGCGGGCAGGTCAAAGAGAATCCATAATTTCCCTGAATAAAACGTCATCCAGTCGGTGTCATCGCATGTATGCAGGACTCTCAAATTGCAATAGAGTCATGTGTGGGGTCACCAGCTTGTTGCAGCCACTATGTGGCTCCTTTACTCCAGCAGAGGAGTAGAATCAGCTCTGATGTCCAAAGTGAGCTCAGAGAAGCCATGAGCATGAAGCCACAGATGGAAGCAGGCTGTTATGATATTTACATAGGTGGCTTGGCATAGCTGGAGAGACTGCCTAGGTAAATATTACAATGGCCTGTAGCTCAAATTGTATTGATAAGAGAAGTCATTGAATGGAGTAATATTTACCTAGGCAGCTTGGCATAGCTGGAGAGACTGCTTAGGTAAATATTAAAATGGCCCATTACCTATCACTTGGGGTAGCTTAAATTGTATTGATAATCCCCCCTGAGCAAAGCCTTGCACGCATTCACACCCTCATGTTTCATTTTGGACATCAAAGCTTTTTCTGTTCGCTTTTACTTGGAGGGTGTGATTGATTTCAACATAGCCCAAAAGAAAAAGGAACAGCAATTAAATATAGCAAGTTGTGTAGTGTATTATTTAATATTATTGTTAACGCTAGGTTTGTATTGTTCACGAGAGTACGTACCAACTAGCGAACATCAACGTAACCATCCATAATAATGTGGCTCAACCTAGTGAGTATACAAGTTATGAAACTCCATAACGGTAACCTGCCTATAACGGTAATTTTGCGCAGTCCCAACGGTGACTGTTATGGACAGGTTTTACTGTGTTAGACAGTATTAATTATGGTAGAAGCATGGGGATATTTAACAAGATTGCCACCCAGAGAATTAACTTTAGGTGGCAGGTGGACAAGGAAGCCCTTTGGCTTATCGAGAGTCCAACCCTTTTATCTATGTGTATCCCGCCCTTCTGAGGTATGTGTCAATTTTATTTTTAAACATATTCACGCTATACTTTGCTTTGCATACACGTCAACAAAAACACTTTTGATGGTCACAAAGCTGAAAAACAAATGTCAATGAGACATCAATGTTCAATAGTTGCTGTTTCAAGTCTTTTTATCAGAATGCTTCAGTGTGGAAAATTAACAGGCATTGTTTTAGTAGTGTCACAGGCTCCAACTCAACGAAAATGTTAATAAAGAGTAATTAATATCTAATGGGACACAAATGAAAACACACATACATCACAAAATAATAAACAATTAAGTAATTATTGTTGTTTGGGTACTTCACCCCAATATTATTATTACCTCAATACTATTATATTTTGCTTTGTGCTTGACAACTTATGTATATGTTACTAGTGCAAATGTTTTAGAAACAAACAAAAACATATTCTTAGTAGTGTTTTTTGATGTAACTGGTCAAATGTATTGTGTGCTAATCTGATTATATTGTGGAAATAGACGAAATAAATTTTTTCATAAATTCAGTGACAGTGTTTCACTGACAACGTTCAACTTCTTAGAACTTCTTCTTCCATTAATATTAATCAGCATTAATGTATGACCAACATAATTTTGTTGATAAGCCTATATCATAGTTTTTTAGAATGAAACCTCTGCTCAGTATATGACAGCGAGTTCACTGTTTACTTGAATACTTCCTTAAACATAATAACTTGGTCTTAGACTTGCTACCAGTTGATACTTACCAAGACGAAGTTAGGCCTAAAACCAAGGCTAAAGCTTTGAATCTCGCGAGATCTAGCCGCTGATCTCTGTGTATCACTAACAAGATTTGAGCGTGACTTAATAATTCCCTAGGCAATTACGTCACGTGCATCAACATATTTGTTTCATTGGTTATAACCTCTAGCACGGTTACGATGTTACCAAACGTTTCGCGCAGCGCTGTTTTCATATGGAAACTAAGTTTAACTAAAACCAATAACAAAATAAGTGATAAGGAGTTACAATATGGATATCTTTCGCAAAGGTTTTTTTTATGAAAACGGCATGTTTATATTATTGACACGATCGGTGACAAGACCATGTTAAACCTAACTTCCTAAGGCTAAGTCTAAATATGTCTTGCATCAGCCGTGATCAGGGCCATCATGATCATCACGGCGATCCATGCCGAACACTGTACTGTCTGTGAGTCTGTGTCCAGCCTGGCGTACTGGATAATTATTAGGTCGGATTATTACTGTAGACTGGAGTGCTAATAACTGTTAGAGATTCGTATTTGCACAAATAATTTAACAATCTGCCTAATTACAGAAAGTTGAGGAAAGCAAATAATTAAAATAGCAGTTCAGTTCAGCCAATGAGTGACACCGAGTTGTATCCACCGAGTCAGGAAACGTGAGTCGTGTTGTATTGATCGAACGAATGGGCGCTACCATTATTTGTAAAAAAAACAAGTTGTTCTCGATTGTCATGTTATGTATCTATGCTAGTTTAATAAACAGGACTGTGTTATTGTGATATGTACCTAAATAGATATTGTGCCAACACATATCCGACTTTAAAAGTGGCCAGAAATGTGCTCAAAACAAATCACCTTTCGAAGACTATTCGTAAACCGCGAAAATTCTCCTAGTCTGATTGGGTGCAACTAGGTCAGTCGCGCAGAATCTCGAAATAACTCATACAGGACGAGATCCGGTCTCTTTTTGATGTTCATGGTGGCCCGTGACTAGGTGGTACTACCATGAAGGTAATATTTCCCCTAAATTTCTCATTCACATTGCCCTATATAAACAACTAATTATAAAATATGATATGTTAATATTATATCGTACAGTGAGATGTATGGAAATCTTCCTAAAACGTTTAAAAGTTCCGGATGAGACACGATTTAATCTGACATCCTACACGTCTGCACGAGAACTTTTCTTGTTTTGATGCCGGTTTCGTAAATAATTGTTGGTTAGGAATGTTGCAAAATAATGTTGTTTGTGGGTTGTTGTTACACTGTATAGCACTGCTCTGTGCAGTGGTTTCTTTACTGACATCCCATTCTCGTTTGATTTGTTTGAAGAATATCCATTTTATAAATTAGATGAAGGCCTGGTACTGTCTGTGGTAGTGCCTAGTGGCACTGTGACTGTGAGTGTGACTGGCAGTGTAAAATAAGGTACCTACTCAGCTATTCACGCCTATTGCTGTTTGACTAAGTGCAATACATTTTATGTACATAATAAATGTTCACGACTATCCTTGTTATGACAGGCGTCATCCTATTGTAAATTTCCTTCAACAAAATATCTGTTTACATGACCACCAATGACCCATGGCCTTGCTATGTTAGTACGTGTCCGGTGTGTGTAATTTTTATTCAGCCTAAAAATTGAGCAATACCTTCATTTCATCACAACATATATTCTAAGATCCCAAAAGTTAAGATATTGTCATCAGTTATTGTGTTTCTGGACACTTTCGCTATCAGAATAGTGCTCCAAACTGAATGTTAACTTAATTAAAGGGGTCCTGTACAGATTATGCTATTCCGGTATTTTGTCGGCCGATGCTTGGCGCCTGCAGCTATTTTTGTAGAACAGTCTCATGCAGGCGATATGTTTGCCGTCGTTAGTTCTCGGGGAAAACAAGACAAGCATGTGCTGAATCTAGTGATTGTGTTTTGATAAGGATTTATTTATGACACACTGTTGCAAACTTACAACACTAAATAAATAAATCTTTATCAACATCACAATCACTCACGATTGTTTTGTGTTCCCGAGAACTAATGATGGATGCCTGCACCAGACTATTCTATAAATAACCGCAAGCGCCGGCTGATAAAATACTTCTGCCGTGGAATAGCGCAATCTATATAGTGCCCCTTTAATATAGCGCATAAATTTGCAAAATATTGGACGGGTAAAGTTCATGAATTTATGACATACTGTTGCAAACTAACAACCACTAAATAAATAAATCCTTATCAACAGCACAATCACTTGATGCAGCGCACAATTGTTTTGTGTTCCCGAGAAGTAATGATGGCAAACATATCGCCTGCACAAGACTATTCTATAAATAGCCGCGGGCATCAAGCGTCGGGCGATAAAATACTTCTGCCGTGGAATAGCGCAATCTATATAGTGCCCCTTTAATATAGCACATAAATTTGTAAAATATTGGACGGGTAATGTTCATGAACAGACACCTGCATGGATTCTTGATAATATTCATTTGGTTGTTTCAGTTGAACATCTCTTACCCGGCGACGGGATGTCAAAAGCTTATTGACATTGAAGATGAGCTCAAGGTGCGCAGCTTCTACGAGAAGCGCATGGGTGCCGAGCTTGGTGCTGACTGCCTAGGTGATGAATGGAAGGTGAGATCGCTCGAAAATGTTCTGCATTTGTCTAGCAAAGAACTCCAATAATAAAACTTAGTTTTTAGGGTCACAGGCAACTATGTACACCTGCAATGTTCAACTACTAGTAAACCACAAAATTCACACAGTTATGCTGTGTTCTACATACATGGAATACCTGTCCTAGTTACAGATTATTACAGCTGCTCATCACGCGGAAACAGACCGGTGGCGATTTTGGTATCTGAATTGAAGGCTGATTTCAAGAATCGGTTATTGCAAAAGCAATGGGATCGTTTGTGTGCAATTGGAATTTATTGCAGGAGTTAAAACATTTTTTGAATTCCACAGCCACGTGTTTTATTTTTGGTGCTGCAAAAATGCATATAAATAAAATTACATATAGCGAAAAACCAGGAAATCATCTGTACTACAGTAACATCCACATTTGCCAAAATATCAATACATTTCAGGTACATTTTAAAGTTCATGTCATTAATTAAATTATAATAGTAAATGTCATAAAAGTAGTCTGTAATGTTATGATATTTAATAACATACTGTTCTTCATAGGTCTCTTCATAAACTGACTGGTTTTTGTAAAGCTGCACCATCCTGGCTGTTATCCAAAGTGTTTACATGACATGGCCATCTTTGAGTTGGATCGTGGTACAGTGGTATACAAATGGCTTACTGGAGGTGTGGTGACTGTTTGTAGGGTTACGTTGTGCGTATCTCTGGCGGCAATGACAAGGAGGGTTTCGCCATGAAGCAGGGTGTGCTGACTGCTGGTCGAGTCCGTCTACTGCTCTCCAAGGGTCATTCCTGTTTCCGACCTCGTCGTTCTGGTGAACGCCGCCGAAAGTCGGTGCACGGTTGCATTGTTGATGCTAACCTGAGCGTGCTCAATCTGGTCATTGTCAAGAAAGGTGAGTGTAATCATCCTGCATTCCAGCTGGTGTTTTTAGGTTGTTTTTTGTTACTCATGATACATATCAACGTTTGCTCATATGATTCGTTTTAGGACTAATATATGCAGTTGAATCTAGTTACACTCAACTCTTCGCTTCCCATTGCATGATGATAAGTAATGGTGGCAGACCTGGGTTTAATTTTGAATTGATAAAAAATGCATGAATTTGAATTGAATTGGCATTGAATAAAACCAAAACAGGTTGAATTGGAATTGAATCCTGCAATGTAAGATTAATTGATTGAAACGGTTATTATTTGCTTTAGTGGATTTTCACTGGCTTTATTGCACATCAATGTGCAGAAACTTAATAAGTCACAACAAAGCAGCTAATGTTGTCGATTTGAATTGAATACAAATGAATTGAATTGGAATTAATCATTTTTTGTGAATACATTGAATTGGAATTGATCTTTGGTAAATACACATGAATTGGAATTGATATAAGTGTTTGGGAATTACTTTCCGAAGAAATTATGTCTGGATGTCAAGATTTCAGGGTTAAATTAACAAGGTTTCGCTGGATACATATTCATGGCTAACTTGGCCATCCGTAATTTCTTCCCGTTATAGTGTGCCAATCGTGCTCATCTGCATTATTCGTTACTACTTACATTTATATATCGCCATATATCCTTACACACATTATAAAATGTACTTAGAATCAAAAAAATGTTATACATAAATATATATTTAGGAGGTCTGTTTATTGTTCTTCACCATTTAAAAAAATTACATCTTGAGATTGTAGTTGTGCCAGAATGCAGCGTTGCAGTAATCTGTTATTTGGCTTCCCTGTGCAGGCGAGAAGGACATCCCCGGCATTACCGACACGACTATCCCACGCCGTCTTGGGCCAAAGCGGGCAAGCAAGATTCGCAAACTGTTTAACCTGTCGAAGGAAGACGATGTCCGTCAGTACGTTGTCAGGCGGCCAATCACGAAGGAGGGTAGGTGGCACCACTGTAAAACCCATTGACTGCTGTATTTATGGGGAAATACAGGTCGCAGTTTCACTGAGTTGTGTAGTGAGTGACATGATTATAAATGCTGGTTTGTCTGGTTCTGTAAACAGTCGCACCTTGTTATAACGCAATAGTTGGGTTCCACGAAATGAATCTGCAGTATAAGTGAGGCACAATAACGGGTTCCCATATCTGCCACCAAGGGCACTACGCCGCCGGCTGCCATGACCGCTGTACCAGGAACTCGTACACTGTTGAATGTTGAACTGAATAAAATTCACAAATGGTATACAGTTTTACAATATACTACGGACCAACAAGCCATGATCAAATAAACGAAAATATGGTACCGGTGATGTAAGATCTAAAATAATAACCTGGCACTCGGCAACCGAATACGCAAATGAGTTGACAAACACTGTGCTAGAGTTGACTAAAGATTTAAAACTAGTAAATACGTTCACAGCTGGCTTAACTTCGTCTTTAAAGCAATATCAAAATACCAATTTAGAACACACGTCCTCCGCGCCGAACAATATTGCGATTCACCATTTCATATACTGTTGATGAATTCATACTTTATAAAATCAAAACTTTCTGAATTATAGATTTAGTGTTTGAAATTGATGTCGCACTGGTATAAATGTTGCGACCTGATCACCTCGATTTATATGCCCGTTATATTGACTTTTTTTTAATGAATAAACGAGTTTGAACCAGTCATGTTGCACATATATGTAATGGCTTTATTTAATTGATGCAGTTTTATGTAAAGCGCCCTAGAGAATTTTTTGTTATTTCATGTACCGTATAAATTTTGAATATTATGTTTGCAGGCAAGAAGCCACGCACAAAAGCACCAAAGATCCAACGACTCGTCACCCCGTTGGTGCTGCAACGTAAGCGCCACCGTCTCTCCCTCAAGAAGCACCGTGCGGAGAAGAAGCGAGAGGATGCCGCGGAGTACGCAAAGCTGCTCGCTCAGAGGATGAAGGAGGCGAAGGAGAGGAAGATTGAGCGTCGTCGATCGGCCTCCGCCTCCAAGAGCAGGACAGAGTCGGCCTCGTCACTTGGCAAGAAGTAGACAGACGTTGCTATGGTTTGATGTCGATGGAAGATCTTGTATAGCTGCAGACTGATGGGGAAGAATAAAGAAATAAGTCATCAAAGTGCTGGATTGTTGTGTGTTTCATAGCAAATGGGTAACGTGACCTCATGGTTCTTATTCAGTTACATTGGTTTGCTCATTAGGTATATTTGCAAGTAAAATTAACCTATCTGGTGTCCACCGTCTTCACAAGTTAGTGGTGTTAATTGTACAATTGTTCTTTGTCCTATAAATATGTTACACTTAGTTTTGTTGTGGAAACCATGAACATGCCATAATGCAGACACCTTTTCATCACACCGAAGAGCAGTTCCGGGAAATCACAGTATAATTACTAATTCCATAATTTTATGAGTGGTACTGTATTCAGATAATTGCTTTAAAATAAGCCGAATATGGTGTGTGAGGAGGATGTCCACTGCAGCATGCTAGATCATATGAAATCATCTTCGTGGGGCGCTGGTGATTACATCAGTCTCGGTACCCCCTGGCAGATCACCTTGCAAAACTGACGATAAGCTCGGCCAATATTATCGCTTGCCAGAAAGTTCCGGTGGTCTTCAATTCAGCCACGCGCTTCTCATGGAATGTTTGGGAAGTAGACATAGCAGCTAGTGAGAATGGTCGAATGAGTAATTATGTATCCAGAAGTCAGCTTTGTTTTGGAACTGGAGTGGGTTGGATGGTGTCTGCACTGCTCTCACAGGTGGTACAGTCACAATCGAACTTCCATACAAGGTGTAGATCTGTCGGGAGTAGTGCACATAGTCACTATCCCTGCCTTGCAAAGATGTGTGAAATCATTGGACAACAGTGTTGCACAGGGGAAAAGACACTGACTAAAGTAGTGTTTGTACCAATGGATATGTCTGATCATTATATGGACAGGTCCCACGGAATGCACAGTAAAGTGACCTTCCTCCAATCCTTTACACCCCCAAAAAATTATTGTCGGCATAATTCTGGATACTGAAATGACTGCTCACTTAGCCTAGTCTGTACGACTTAAGCGAAGTCCCTGGACTAAATGACAACACTTCAGAAACATTGTCCTGCATACAATTATGTTGAATCCACCAAGATAAAAATCCCTGGGACCCTGCGTGAAATTTAAATTTGAAACCCTAATGGGCCTGCTGGCACACAATTTCAGCTAGATACATGTCATCCAAACTGACCGATATGCTTGGACAGACAGACCCACAGTCCATTTTCGAAATATATATGTAATTTTTGATTTTGTGTCCCCTCTAGTCTATTATAGCGTAAAGTTTATTCACACTAGTTCACTTGATCTGACACTGGTGATTTCAACAAAGTATTCACTCTTATTAACATAACAAACTTGTTTTGTGGTGGGCTAAAAATAAATTGAGAATGTTTGTTTCCACTAATGAACCCAATTATGTTACATAACATGTCATTGGAATTCCAATCCATCAATTAGTCTTATCAGTTTGTAAATTCAAAAAAGTATTGCATTTTGTATAGTTTCATACTACAACCCATCCTCAACAATCTGTTTGGTGTGGGACATGCGATTCTGAACGATCAAAAATAATTCCAAAACCAGTTATTCACTAGACATGCCAAAGCAAAAAACATTACCCACTATCCACATTAGTGTCAACATACATTGGAAATGTTCCATTCGATGTGAATAGAAGCAGTATTGTGGAATTTAAAGTGTTTTCTATGGTAATTTACACAGGTCCAAACATCAAGCAGTTAAAGTGCAGCTGCACTTCATTTCACCCACTGAAAAAAATTGGGTTATGTTCGTCAAAAGAATGGTATAATAGAGGTGGGCTACATATATAGGTAATGCTTTTTATTAAACTAAATTTAGGTTCAAACGAAGCAACGTTTATTTACTAGTGTGTCCCATGCCGATTTCATTAAAAAAAACTAAATAATAGCACATGTATGAGCTTGCATTTCGATAATAGATAACTTAAGAGTGATGTTCTTAAATAATAACAACGCATTTGTAATTTTCCATTTTTAATAGTTCACAGCAAATATCATATGTTGCTCACCCACCCAGTGTCTCTGTATTTGTGGAAAGAAAAGGCATTGAATTCATGTACTCTGATTGAAATATGCTGCAAACATTGCAACAGTGAAAATTCCAATATCACATCCCAATCCCATTTCTTCATTAATCAGACAAGGAAGTATTGTGCCATGTAGAGTTCCAAAATTATATTACTAAATTAGTAATAATTATCTTAAACCAAGTTTTTAATATGTTCGTAATACTAGAATAAATATGCTGAAGGTGTATAGTCGAACCTCACTTTACGCTCACCTCAGTAACACAGCCACCTCACATTAAAGTCACCCTGGGACAGTCCCAAATTATTTTTGTAACAGTACAGTAAAGTACAGAAAATTAGTCCCACTAATACGGTCACCTTTGCCCAACCCCGAGGGTGACTTTAATGGTCGGATTCTGCACACCTTATGACAATACTGCAGATGTCGACTGGGTTAAGCACAAGGCCCTTTGATGCTCACATGGTTGCGATATGGAAGCCAACCAATTCGGCATACTTCCTGCTAACAATGACCACCTTGGTGGATTATGGGAATCGAGTTGCACAACTTTGTAGTTCGCGTTTGTGCGATTTTATCAAGTGATTTGCATAACAAAAATTATAACGTGTTTCTGAATACTGGATGTGGTGAAACACTACGGAAACTGGTGGCGCTCATGAATAATTTGACTAGTCATGAGTAACATAATTTGTAGATGCATAATAACATTACGAAGCCTGTTTCAATGGGTTACCATTGCAGTTGTGAAATGGTGTGACTGGCAGCAGAGACGAAGTAAAGACTAAAGCCAAGCATACTGAAAAACGACACAGAAAAGGAAAGTGGTAACCACATTATAATAGTTAATACATTGATCAAACAATTCTTGCATATTCTTGCATGCATATGGTTAAACCATACTTTGCAATAATTAGCTTAAAGTGACAATATAGCCCTGCTATAATTTAGATTGGTGCTGTGCTGTTCATTCTCTAAGTGATATCAAACAATCCACATTTAAATAATAATGTAAAAGAATGCATAATGAAACAGCCTGGTATCGAACTGGTAGCAGGATAAGTTAGGACATAGAAATGAGCATCATCTTAGTAAAACAGGCGCTTAACTAGGAGCAGCCAATGCATATTATCACACATAGCAACCAGAGCCGCATACCATCAGTGCATACACACAAATGACTCAAGTTTGGTCGGAACGCAGCCTTCATATTTGATGTCATGCTTGACGATAGTTCTCGCAGCAAGGCACTGTAGAGTGAGGTACTTGAGTGGCGCAACGCACTTGCAGCAGCAGGTGCTGTCAGTGGCGCCCTCGGTAGTGCCCTCAGCCAACATCTGCATCGGGCTGACATGATCACTGTTGCATGCATCCAGATGTGCGCCGTTGTTCAGAAGCAACTCTATCAAGTCTGACTTGCACGGTTTTGCAAACGCCGCAATGTGCAACGGGGCGTTATGCTCGACATCTACAGCATTCACCGACGCCCCAACCTTGATCAAGAGCGCGGCAACATTCATCGAGGGGAATCCACAGACTGGGTAACGCCCCACCGTCGATGTCTCCTTGGCGCACGCCAGATGCAATGGGGTATACCCCTTCGCCCCACGTGGGTTCATCTTGACTAGCTGGTAGGCGATCTTCTGAAACTGCAGTCGTTCGTCATCGGTGGCCTTTGGCAGGACCACACACATGAGTGATATTAAGTGCATGATGATGACTAGAAGGCGGTTGAAGTGAGTCATATCACGCTCAGTCATCGGGACCTTCGCCATCGATGTCATGCCAACGCCGAGCTCGTAGACAGACTTCTGGAAGACAACCATCATGTCCTTGAAGGCGATGACCCTCGCTCGCCAGTGTCGACTGTCTGTCATCATGAAAGAGAAGAGCTCAGCAAATGAGAGGAAACTGCTCTGCGTCATCGGACTGAGCGGTTCCAGGATCTTCTGCTGCATGTCGAGTGCATACATCCATAGGATGATGCACCTCTCAAAGTTCCCCATATCGGCATAGACGGCGCCACGATAGCGGATGTAATATGACGTGTCGGGATGCGCCGGGCCAAGAATGCGTTCGCGGATCAACAACGCCTGCATGCGCATGCTGTCAGGGTCTGATATCAGCTCATTCAATTCATCGACAGTCTGCACCTCGACTGCGTTCTCGTAAGCAGGAATCGGTGACGCGTTTAACGGCTTGTTCAGCCGCACCCTGTCTATGCAGTACCTGTCAGCCATCGATAGTTTCCAGAACTTCAACGCACCAAGCATGTCTCGCTTCTTGTCGACGTACGTTGCTCCAAGCAACTCAAGAGCTTCGATCCGCTGCAGACGCGTTGTTTCACATCTCGCGATGAGGTACTCGACAATCCTTGTGTGTCCCGTCACTGCGGCAGCCAGAAGAGGCGTCATTCCATATGAGTCTTTCTCCATCACTGCTGCAGAAGCCAGCAGCAGCTTCATAATGTCCAAGCTGCCTGACTCGGCACAGTCGTGCAGTGCTGTGTTGCCTGCAACAGCAATCATTACATTTTTACATATGGTAAATCCTGCATCACTTACCTTGACAATACAACAGAATCTGGAAATGACCACAAACAGAACTTTCAACAGTCTGATGTTATTCCACTAAATCGAAGTGATAGTGGGCGTCATGGTTGGTTTCAATTACAAAAAATATATTACAGTACATCTCATTGAACATGAAATACAATTATTTCAAAAATAAATTACTATCACAGTGTTTCATAAAGAGGCAACTGCAATGGTTCACAGGTTGAGTATATAAACTGTGTCACGTATGTAATTGTTTTACATGAAAACGATTGCACGTACCATTATCACACATTATATACGGTTAATCCTTAAATTCATGCATTCTTAAAGCCGTGACTGGCTTCAATTGCGATTATTCCATTACAACTGAACATCTAGATTTTAGAACTTGGCCAATGACAAATAAAATATTATAACAAAGATCACTAATGAAATAGATGATAGACAAGCTCAAATGTAAAGTAAACACTTAACAGAATAGTTTGATATTTTAGAATTTTGGACATTGCTAATTAATGCAGAAACATTTTGTGTTAAACAACACCATAATATATTTACATGGAAATCTATCATGTAACAAATAATACATACATGTACACTATTTACAAATGCTTGTACAGCTGAAATACCGTATCTGACCTATTAAGCGGATAGTATATACACACCCAGTATCTTTAAAGAAATATGTGGACCAAAAACCAGACTAAATTAGTAAATAACAAAATTTAGTCCTGAATAGATATAGATATTATTTCTTAATCCATGTTGGTGTTTTGTTCTGCTTAGTCTCAAGACAGTTCACAGTTGTATTGTTGGGTGACTACGAGTTCTGATTAACCTGCTGTTTTGGTCAACAAAATATGCACTTACCAAATACCAACAGTTATAAACAAACCTACTGTACTTGTAAACATAATAACATATTATGTTCTAATAACGACAAGTACCTTGTAATTAGAAACGAAGTGTGCAGATTTATTGTATCTTAAATTGTGTACAATTTCATGCATGTTGTGTTATTACCGGTAATCCTTATTTATTGAGTTATTACTGTCATCCCGATTTCTGGACACTTGTATAGTATGCTGAATAGTTTTACTGAATCAACAAAGCAAGTATTCCAAGTGAGTAGAATAGATTTATCAGACAGTAGTTCATAATCTCATCATGCTTCACTTGCTGAGCTTAAACTAAAGACTGCAATAAACTGTGAACTAAATATTCATCATTGTTTTCACACTCAGGTAAGGAAGGAAGTGAATATTATAGCTCAATATTGTGCATAGAACACGTAGTTTTCTTTATTTGCATGTTCACTTGGAAATAAAGAATTAAATAAAAAAGTATTTAATAGAAATAAAATTAATAGTGAAACACATGTTATATACTATACATTCAATCTAATATTTCTGTCAAA
Source organism: Paraescarpia echinospica (assembly GCA_020002185.1). Taxonomy (NCBI): domain Eukaryota; kingdom Metazoa; phylum Annelida; class Polychaeta; order Sabellida; family Siboglinidae; genus Paraescarpia; species Paraescarpia echinospica. The sequence continues at coordinate 6,339,537 of CM034541.1, forward strand.
AATGTCATGTTCATTATGTGGCAACAAGTTCAAAATGATTCGCGTATACACAATTATTTATTGGCTTTTTGTGCAGATAACACCCAAATTATGCATAAACATGCAGGACATAAGTAGCAGATAAAGTACTTATGGGAAATTATCACGTTCTGATACAGTGCATCTCGAATGTATATTAGCTTACATAGAATCACTTTAAAGAAATTTAGCAAACTCTTGTAGTTTATTTGTGAGCCTTCGTGGAAATTTGAAATGAGTGGAGATTTTTTGGTTTTAACAAATCTGGTAGGTTTGTTTCTTAGTCTGGTTTCTATGGGCATTTGGTTCTTTTTAATCGTGGCTCACTACTTAGCTGCTCAGTGAATCCATCCATCTGTGGACAACTTTAAAACTGTACTCATGTACCGATTTGTCTTACCAAAAAATTTGTTTCAATGGTTTGCCTCTTACACTCAGGTTTCTCGGGACTTTGTCACAATACACGTCTTTACAAGTATTGTAATGTGTGTCATCCTAAGTGGTCATCCACAAACATTGATAGTGCTGACTAATGAGGACTAGTGAAATTATGATGTCAGACAAACAACAACAACAATAGCATGTGTGTGTGTATATGACACTATATGTAATAATAATAAATGGGCCACCAAAAATATTCTTACAACCCAGTCCCAGTATAGATTAGATATGTCTTTTAAAATGTACAGTGGACACTCGCTTTAGACAATAGATATATCATGCTTTGAAATGCTCATTCAGGCCTGCACTGTTTTATGTATTATTGGATATCAGGAACATTGCATATATAAGGAAATGTGTGACCAAGTCCTGATATGTCCTTATAGCGGGCATCTACTATGTTACATATATTACACATATCTTATAATCATACAACGACCGCACGGAATCATACATGCGGGCATAAATGTTAATATGTATTTTCTTCTGAACCTACCTTTTATGCTTTTCCTATTAACATTGGCACGTTTCTCGATGAGATATTTCACTATAGCGTAATGACCCTTATAGCAGGATATCATTAAACAGGTGTGTCCATGACGATTAGCGATCTCAAGATCAGCATCGTTGTCGACTAAGTACTGCACTATATCAAGGTGTCCATCAAAGCAGGCTGCTCTCAGAGGGGTGGAGTTTGTTGACGTCGTCTTATTTACTCCTGCACTGTATCTGACCAACAGTCGTACGATGTTCATATGGCCAGCGGCAGCGGCACACCATAAGGGCGGCGCCCCATCAATTGTCTCCCCATCAAAACGTACAGATCCCACCTGCTCGACATCCGCCTGACATTTGTCGACCAAATATTCGACAATACCTAGGTGTCCATTCCTACACGCCATAATTAAGGGGGTTGCTCCGTCCGTTTTGGCCTGAACCACCAACTTGACTTGTTCTTTCGGACATGCTTCCAGGGAAGTTTGCATTCGCTGGAGTTTACCATCCCTGGCGGCGTTATAAATATCTGCTTTCAACTCCATCTAGGCAGATTTTCACTCATTTGGGTACATAAAACTAGCGATCTGCTGCTTTTTCAGTTCGGGAGATATTTCTGCGTCAACATGTCAATCGGATATGGCTACGGATATGTTATGGCGACTGTTCTGCGCATGTACTATGCGCACTTCCTCAACTGACATGTCAATAAACAGTATTTTTATCAAATAACATATACCTTCATGACATACATTTGCTCTCGACCCAGTATAACAAAACATTTGGGGATATAATATATGCTCTATTACTGTTAAGTTGCACAGTAATCAACGATGTTTGTACGCTAATCACATATACATTACATGTGTATCCCCCTTGCGATTAAACTGGAAACACATTTGCGGCGTCGTTGCGCGAGCGTAGGCCTTCCGCTCTGGGCCTACTGGGAACATAGGCCGTTTAAAAAAAAATGTATTGCACTCACTCGCGCACACTGACACATACGTAAACCCAAACACGCATGCACACACATGCGCGCGTGCACACACACAATCACGCACGCGCGCACGCACGCACGCACGCACACTGACATACATGTATACAAATGCATGCACGTAGACAAACATGCTCACGCTTGCACGCACACACGCACGGAACCACGCGCACCCGCACGCACACTGACATACATGTATACAAACGCATGCACATAGAGAAACATGCACATGCTTGCACGCGCAAACAAACACAAATACACACAGAGCAGTGTGGAATTGCAGCTTCAAAAGGAAATCAAATCCTTGGATTGATTAGGCGAAATATAGCATAAAAAGAAAAAGAACTAATAATACCGCTGTACAAAACAATAGTTAGGCCTCATTTAGAATATTGTATACAAGCGTGGAGGCCATACCGCAAGAAGGACAAAGATATGCTAGAAAGAGTACAGAGGAGAGCGACTAAAATGATACAAAAACTGAGGGATCTTAGTTATGAAAAACGCCTAAAAGAATGTGGTTTAATAACACTAGAGACCAGGAGATTGAGAGGAGATCAGATAGAAGTGTTTAAAATATTGAATGGTTATGAAAATAATGATAGAAATATGTTTTTTTTTCCAGTTAATAAAGATAGAAAGACTAAAGGACATGAAGTTACATTAGTAAAGGAGCAGTGTAGATTAGACGTAAGAAAGTTCTCATTTTCACAAAGGACTGTGAATGATTGGAACAGATTATCTGATGATTGTGTGGGTGCTAGTAGTGCGAATATGTTTTAAAATAAAATCGACACATACCTCAGAAGGGCTGGATATATGTAGATAAAAGGGTTGGACTCTCGATAAGCCAAAGGGCTTCCTTGTCCACCTGCCATCTAGAGTAAATTGTCTGGATGGCAATCTTGTTAAATCTTGTTAAATCTTGTTAAAGACGCACACACACCACACTTGCACGCACGCACGCACGTACGCACACACACACACACCAACACACGCACGCACACATGTAGGCCTGTACATGCATACAAACGCATGCACGTATACAGAGCTGCTTACAATTTAGCATAATTACCTCATGAGACCCTTTTTTCTCTTTTGAATATTCACAAACCATCTGAACTCGGTGGACGAGAACATCAAGTTCACTGTAGAACCAGAACAGGACAATATGCTGGCCCTCCTAGACACGTGTATATGTCTGAAGGACGGTGGATCAATCAAGGTAAAGGTGTACCGGAAGGCAACCCACACAGATCAGTATTTGAACCGGGACTCCAATCACCACCTAGAGCACAGACGATCGGTAATGAGAACACTCCTACAAAGAGCAGTAAGCCTGGTAACAGAAGATGAGGACAAGACCAAAGAGGGGGAGCATATCAAGAAAGAACTAAAAGCGAACGGTTACAAACCATGTATGTTTAATATTACTAACCCAAGGAAACAGACGGAGAACAACACAACGGAAACCAGTAGGATACAACATGTCATTGGCCTGCCCTACATCAGTAAACTGTCAGAACAATTGACAAGGATTTTCAAGTCCTATGACATACCTGTGTACCACAATACTAGCGACACCCTGAGGTCATTGCTGGTCCACCCGAAGGACAGGACGGAAAAGGCAGCAAAGTGTGGTGTGACATATGACATTCAATGCCCAGAATGTGACCAGCACTACATAGAGAATACAGCCAGAGCACTTGACACAAGAATGAAAGAACATCTGCCATGTCGCAAACACCTATCTGCCACAAATGAACAAAAACTGAACACAGACCACCAGTGTTCATTGAAAGACTTCAAAATGTTAGACCACGAGGAGAACTGACACACCTGTAACGTCATTCAGCCGACGAAGACTGCGAGATGCAGTCGAAATATTCAAGAGAGAAAAAGTTTCTTGTGAGGTAATTATGCCATATTATAACAACCAAGAAACCGACTCTTCAATCCATTCAAGAAACATGCTCACGTTTGCACGCAAACACACACACATACTCACGCACGCACGTACGCACACACACTTACACAAATTAGTAATCGTCAAGCCGGCACCGCGGCGCCAAGAACGCTGCGGGGAATAACATGTGAAGCACGGTGCGATCTATGAGTCGCATTTAGCGTAATAGAAATGTTGATGATGGATAGCGTAGTGACAACTTGGCAGAAATTCGGGATCCACGGCCGACCGCGCTATATCCGAATACGCGTTGCAGGTTAACGAGGCGCGTTATAACGAGGATTGAAAACAAATGAAAATAGCAAAATTACAGAAATCCGTGAGCATCGTCTCTCACGGCCGTGAGCCCGTGTAAATCTAAAAATACCGTGAGACTCACGGATAAACCGCGAGACTTGACACCTCTGATATACATACGCACGCACGTACGCACGCACGCACGCACGCGCACACACACACACACACACACATATACACATCCTCGCGCACACGCAGGTGGGCCTAAATGAGAAATCCCACTCATATTATTAGCAACAGAGGCCCGGCTGTATTTTGAAGCATGGTCAGATTCCAAATAGCATACACGCGTCAAATCGAACATATATATACCAACTGTTGTGGCTAAGATGAATGCTTACCTGTCAGACTAAGATTTACGTAGTGGTCAGAATAGACTCATGCGATTTCTGCAATCAAGGGGTCATCTCAGTTTTGTCGAGATGTTGTGGACAATGAAGTGAAGTTGGTGTTGTGGACAATGAAGTGAAGTTGGTGTTGTGGACAATGAAGTGAAGTTGGTGTTGTGGACAGTGAAGTGAAGTTGGTGTTGTGGACAGTGAAGTGAAGTTGGTGTTGTGGACAGTGAAGTGAAGTTGGTGTTGTGGACAGTGAAGTGAAGTTGGTGTTGTGGACAGTGAAGTGAAATTGGTGTTGTGGACAATGAAGTGAAGTTGGTGTTGTAGACAATGAAGTGAAGTTGGTGTTGTGGACAATGAAGTGAAGTTGGTGTTGTGGACAATGAAGTGAAGTTGGTGTTGTGGACAATGAAGTGAAGTTGGTCTCTAGAAAATGTTCAGCGTAGAGCAACCAAATTAATTCCTGATTTCAAAGATCTCGAATACAATGAACGTCTACAGAGACTGAAAACTCTAGCATATCGTTGCCTCAGAGGAGACATGATTGAAATGTATAAGATTTTAACAGAGAAATATGTTACAGCAGCGTCACCAAACTTTATAACTTTGAGGGATAGCGAATCACATACGAGAGGGCACCACCTAAAATATTCAAAGGATGATGTCGGTTAAACATAAATAAAATCATTTATACATTGATGCACAGACGTATGGAATTCAACTTCCCACAGTCTGTAGTTGAGGTTCCATCGGTGCAGTCTTTTGGGGGAAAATTAGACAAGTTATGGAAAAACCACCCTATTAAGCTACAGTACACAGCCCTACCCCTATAATGGAACAACTTATCAGACGCATGTTGGGGGATGGGTAGGGAGAGGGAGATGGGGAGGGAGACAGAGATGGAGAAGGAGACAGAGATGGGGACGGAGATGGGTAGGGAGACGGAGATGGGGAGGGAGACGGAAATGGGGAGGGAGACGGAGATGGGGCAGGAGACGGAGATGGGGAGGGAGACGGAGATGGGGAGGGAGACGGTGATGGGTAGGGAGACGGAGATGGGAGGGAGACGGAGATGGAGAGGGAGACGGAGAGGGGAGGGAGACGAAGATGGGTAGGGAGACGGAGATGGGGAGGGAGACAGTGATGGGTAGGGAGACGGAGATGGGAGGGAGACGGAAAGGGGAGGGAGACGGAGATGGGGAGGGAGACGGAGATGGAGAGGGAGACGATGATGAGTAGGGAGACGGAGATGGGAGGGAGACGAAGAGGGGAGGGAAACGGAGATGGGGAGGGATACGGTGATGGGTAGGGGGACGGAGATGGGAGGGAGACGGAGATGGAGAGGGAGATGGAGAGGGGTGAGAGACGGAGATGGAGAGGGATACAGAGAGGGGAGGGAGACGAAGAAGGAGAGGGGAGGGGGATGGAGATGGGGAGGGAGACGGAGATGGGGAGGGAGACAGAGAGGGGAGTTAGACGGAGAGGGTAGGGAGAAGGAGATAGGGAGGGAGATTTAGAGGGGAAGGGAGACGGAGATGTGGAGGGAGGGAGACGCAGAGGGGAGGGAGACAGAGATGGGGATGGAGACGGAGAGGGGGAGGGAGACGGAGAGGGGGAGGTGGACAGAGAGGGGAGGGAGGCAGAGAGGGGGAGGGAGACGAAGAGGGGAGGGAGACAGAGAGGGAGGGAGGGAGGGAGGGAGACAGAGAGGGGGAGTGAGCCGGTGATGGGGAGGGAGACGGAGATGGGGAGGAAGACGGAGATGGGGAGGAAGACGGAGATGGGGAGGAAGACGGAGATGGGGAGGGAGACGGAGATGGAGAGGGAGACGGAGAGAGGAGGGAGACAGAGAAAGGGAGTGAGACAGAGATGGGAGGGAGACGGAGATGGGGAGGTAGACGGAGATGGAGAAGGAGACGGAGAGGGGCGAGAGACGGAGATGGAGAGGGAGACAGAGAGGGGAGGGAGACAGAGAGAGGGAGGGAGGCAGAGAGGGGTGAGACGTAGAGGGGAGGGAGGGAGACGGAAAGGGGAGGAAGGGAGGAAGACAGAGAGGGGGAAAGTGTCGTAGAGGGAAGGAAGGCAGACATGGGAAGGGAGACATGCAGAGAGGGGAGGGAGACATAGCGGGCGAGGGAGACAGAGAAAGGGAGGGAGACGGAGAGGGGGAGGGAGACGAAGAGGGGATGGAGACGGAGAGAGGAGGGAGACAGATAGAGGGAGGGAGACAGAGAGGGGGAGGGAGTCGGAGAGTGGGGAGGGAGACAGAGATGGACAGGAACACAGAGGTGGGAAGGGAGACAGAGATGGGGAGGGAGACATAAATGGAGACGGAGAGACACAAAGAGGGGGGAGAGAAAGACGGAAACGTAGAGGGAGACGAGGGATAATGAACCCTTATAGGCGAGCAGCAAATCCCCAAAAAGTGCTTTATTTTAGGAGTTTAAATGGCCTCCCCTACACACACCCAAATGTTATATCATTGGAAAGCCCTACATCTCCCCGTCACGATTAGGTCTGTCGTAGAGTTGCCAAGTGGTGCAGTAAGCGTGAATCCAATGTCAAACAAGGTCACCATCAAACGATAAATTTCAGAAATTGAGCGCTTCCGAAAACTTCTTAATATTACAATGGCTATCTAGCTACTTTATTTAACTAGAAAATGGCCAAGTCATATATTGTTCGAAAGCGTATTGTTGCAACTTCAAGACATTGTACGATATGATGCTGTATCCTGGAATGATAAGAGTGACGACAAGGTCAAACAAGGTCACCCATCAAATGACGAATATTCGAAAGTTTACAATGCCGCGAACACCATAAAGTTACATTGACTGTGTTTCTACTTCACCACTACGGACACGTCATATACTGTATGAAAGGACAATTTCCCCCCATTAAAGTGCTGTTTGACTTGGCGTTGTGAGGTGAAGCAAGTTGTGTGGAGCGGCGTTCAAACAGGGTCACCGTCAATTGATGAATGTTAGAAATTGCGCTATTCCGCAAACGTTACAAAATTTCATTGGTTGCGTATATCTACGTCACCTACATACTCATGGCCAAGTCATATACCACTGGAAAGCATCATTTCTCGCCGTGAAAAGGAGGTATAAAGTCGAACCATCTAGTGACGCAGTACGCGTGTAGTGGAGGTCAAACAAAGTCCCCATCAACTTCTTAATATTCAAAATTTCTCCATTCCATAAACAGTATACAATTACAATGTTTGTCTATCTATTTGCCAATGTACACAAGGCAACATCATATACCATTGGAAAACGTACTGTATCCCCGTCAAAATGAGTTATTACATGGGACTGTTTAACAGAGTTACAATTATGTGAAGCGGACTTTGAACCGTCAACATCAATGTAGTTACCATTTATGTTTTACAACACCTTAAAAATCGAGCAATTTTCTTTTCTTTTTGTGTCTGCCAAAATATTCAATCATCACAAAGGATTGCACATTGGTGAGTCAATTTGCTGAGGCTACTAGAAACATTCTACCCACCTTTACTTTCTATTCACTGGCATCGTCGTCATCGTCGCGTAGAACGTCTTGGTCGCCAGTCGAACGTGGGTTTCACAGTTTTCATTCCCATGACATGTGCACAGCTCTGTGCAACACAAACTGTTCTGACTGCACGAACAATTGATTGTGCAGCAACTTCTACTTGAGCAGGAACAGATGAGTTCTTCCAGGAGCTCTGACGCCATTGGACCTTTGAAGAAGACAGGTACAAGTTTGTCATTCTTTCTCACCCATTCATGCTGCAGTGGGGACCCAGTATCTGGCTTGGCCACATATGAAGACATCCAAGTCTTCGTTTGTTATTGTGCCCACCTTGCATGTTCCTCGAAACTTGCTTCACATGGGGGAAGCTTCGCCAACTACCTGTCCTTTCCTAAGATAAGTCTTAGCCGCAAACGGTTGAGTTTGATGTGTGCACTCTTCTCTGTGTCCCTTAGGTTGTACAACGCTGCTGTGAATGCCCGCGATGCTGATAGTGCATCCTCTTTATCGCTGTTTCCTACGTCGGCAAGATTCATGAAGTGGCCTGCCCCCTTCTGCATAACAACATTGAAAAAAGTGTTTTCCCAATTCCAAACAGGGAGGAAACTGAGTCACACCCTGTTAATGAATGCACGGCGGGAAGTATGTTGCAGAACAAATCGAATGCACAGGTACAAATAAGCCCTTGTCTGTGGTGCTGGTGATGGTGCCAGTTTCAATCCACATGTTGACTGTATTCGCCATTTTGGGAAAGTAGTATGCAACAAGCACTAAGACATCTGCGTCTTCCTAGAACACCACGTGCTCCGAAGTCTGAGTCAGCAAAACCAGCATGCAGAAGCATCCTGATGTCAGCTTTTTTGTGTACTGGCAAAGTGACTGTCTTCTTGTATACCTCGACTACTGGTGGATTTCACTACCTCACCATCTGTGAAGACTCCAACAACCAGGAGTGTACACGTTGTGTGTGCTTCCAGCCACTGGGATGATGCTTGACAGACCACATATTCACAAAGAAAGTTCTCTAGTGATTGCTTGTTTGGTGGAACATTGAGGAACCTTTTCCATGGACGTACTGGGCGCCCACCAATCACCTGGTACTGCTTGCAAGCAGATGTTGATCCTGCGCGGCGGTCCTTTTCAGCAGTTTTCACAGAGTAATCGTCATCATATCTATCAAACGCTTCCACAACTGTGTCGGATGTCTGAAATCCTGTCAGAAGTTGCCTGAAGTATGCTACCGCTAATGCATCGAATGAATTGAATTGGTCCCCCGCCATCATTTGAACGACGGCCATGACATCCCTAATATACACTGTGGTTGCAGTGGTGCTTTGTGGTAGTTCAGATACTCTCTCGCCTTGACCTTCTAGTTGATGGCCCAGTTCCGCTTCGTTAGTTTTCCGCATTGTACCATCAGCATGAAAAATGGCCATCTACACTGGCCCTATCGGGTAACCGAGAACGGTGGCTATAGAAACATCATCTCTGCACCTCGCCAACGACAGGGCTCTGCGGAACACAATCTCTGGACTAATAGCTGCTGTTACAACGCCTCCCTTGCTACACTCCAACTTGGTCTTTTTCGCCATGTCAGCAAATGTTATCATGCCTTACTTGCTGATGGGGCTGTAGAAGCTGCACGTTTCACCTGATTCAAGTGCGCCATGCACAAATCTCTCCAGCTTCTCCCCCCCCCCAGTACCTACGATGTTGAGGAGCGAATTTTGCACATCCAGTGTTGCATGCAGCCCCGTAAATAAGTTGGTGAGTGCATCTGGGTGAAATTCAGGCTCGAACGGATTGGTCACGTTGTTAACAGCATACTTCGTCAAAGCTTGTCATCCCTCTTCAGTGTGGATACTTTTTTGTGATTGTCTTCAGTACTTGTGGACAAACCACTCCCTTCTCGCATTGCTTTAGCATATTCACCCATGAGTGCCTCGTCAATGTCCACCTGGTGAGTGCTGGCTCCTTTCTAGTCAGTCCGACTATACCACTGCTTCCCTTTGCATCTCTGATGACTGTAATCTCTGAGTCCATGTCGTTCGAGTTCCCATTGAAACTATATTTTGAATCAAACTGTAGAATGCAGTGTCATAAGGACACTGTGTTGTAACTGTTGACGACGGTTCCTTTGCTTTAAGATTTGTTTTACTAAGGTAGGGTGAAAGACATGATGAGTGGTACACGGCATCCTTAGCTATAAAGTCCTCCTCCGATATTGTGCGTATCATTTCTTCGTCTCCTCTTTGACGTGCAGTCTTCTTCAGGTTGGTTGCCCGTTCAGATGTTTAAATTTTATGCAACTTTTTGTCTTTCCTTTGTGACATCTTCGAACACACAATACAGACAGACCAATCTGCCGAACCAGTGCTCTTTCTCGTTGCCATACTAGGTATACGTGATACTGATTGTTGAGAATCAGTGTCATTTGGTGTTTCTGGTTTGTGTGGATCAGCTCGTATTTACTATGGTTCGTAGAATGTGCAATTTTGACAAACATATGGCGTATATATATATACACATGTATTGATATTCTAAAACTTAAATAATTTTACTTTTCATCGTTTGACTTCAAAGCAATTGTTAGAACAATTTATCTTGTTAAGTGTTTTCCCAATTCCAAACAGGGAGGAAACTGAGTCACACCCTGTTAATGAATGCACGGCGGGAAGTATGTTGCAGAACAAATCGAATGCACAGGTACAAATAAGCCCTTGTCTGTGGTGCTGGTGATGGTGCCAGTTTCAATCCACATGTTGACTGTATTCGCCATTTTGGGAAAGTAGTATGCAACAAGCACTAAGACATCTGCGTCTTCCTAGAACACCACGTGCTCCGAAGTCTGAGTCAGCAAAACCAGCATGCAGAAGCATCCTGATGTCAGCTTTTTTGTGTACTGGCAAAGTGTCTGTCTTCTTGTATACCTCGACTACTGGTGGATTTCATTACCTCACCATCTGTGAAGTCTCCAACAACCAGGAGTGTACACGTTGTGTGTTCTTCCAGCCACTGGGATGATGCTTGACAGACCACATATTCACAAAGAAAGTTCTCTAGTGATTGCTTGTTTGGTGGAACATTGAGGAACCTTTTCCATGGACGTACTGGGCGCCCACCAATCACCTGGTACTGCTTGCAAGCAGATGTTGATCCTGCGCGGCGGTCCTTTTCAGCAGTTTTCACAGAGTAATCGTCATCATATCTATCAAACGCTTCCACAACTGTGTCGGATGTCTGAAATCCTGTCAGAAGTTGCCTGAAGTATGCTACCGCTAATGCATCGAATGAATTGAATTGGTCCCCCGCCATCATTTGAACGACGGCCATGACATCCCTAATATACACTGTGGTTGCAGTGGTGCTTTGTGGTAGTTCAGATACTCTCTCGCCTTGACCTTCTAGTTGATGGCCCAGTTCCGCTTCGTTAGTTTTCCGCATTGTACCATCAGCATGAAAAATGGCCATCTACACTGGCCCTATCGGGTAACCGAGAACGGTGGCTATAGAAACATCATCTCTGCACCTCGCCAACGACAGGGCTCTGCGGAACACAATCTCTGGACTAATAGCTGCTGTTACAACGCCTCCCTTGCTACACTCCAACTTGGTCTTTTTCGCCATGTCAGCAAATGTTATCATGCCTTACTTGCTGATGGGGCTGTAGAAGCTGCACGTTTCACCTGATTCAAGTGCGCCATGCACAAATCTCTCCAGCTTCTCCCCCCCCCCCCCAGTACCTACGATGTTGAGGAGCGAATTTTGCACATCCAGTGTTGCATGCAGCCCCGTAAATAAGTTGGTGAGTGCATCTGGGTGAAATTCAGGCTCGAACGGATTGGTCACGTTGTTAACAGCATACTTCGTCAAAGCTTGTCATCCCTCTTCAGTGTGGATACTTTTTTTGTGATTGTCTTCAGTACTTGTGGACAAACCACTCCCTTCTCGCATTGCTTTAGCATATTCACCCATGAGTGCCTCGTCAATGTCCACCTGGTGAGTGCTGGCTCCTTTCTAGTCAGTCCGACTATACCACTGCTTCCCTTTGCATCTCTGATGACTGTAATCTCTGAGTCCATGTCGTTCGAGTTCCCATTGAAACTATATTTTGAATCAAACTGTAGAATGCAGTGTCATAAGGACACTGTGTTGTAACTGTTGACGACGGTTCCTTTGCTTTACGATTTGTTTTACTAAGGTAGGGTGAAAGACATGATGAGTGGTACACGGCATCCTTAGCTATAAAGTCCTCCTCCGATATTGTGCGTATCATTTCTTCGTCTCCTCTTTGACGTGCAGTCTTCTTCAGGTTGGTTGCCCGTTCAGATGTTTAAATTTTATGCAACTTTTTGTCTTTCCTTTGTGACATCTTCGAACACACAATACAGACAGACCAATCTGCCGAACCAGTGCTCTTTCTCGTTGCCATACTAGGTATACGTGATACTGATTGTTGAGAATCAGTGTCATTTGGTGTTTCTGGTTTGTGTGGATCAGCTCGTATTTACTATGGTTCGTAGAATGTGCAATTTTGACAAACATATGGCGTATATATATATACACATGTATTGATATTCTAAAACTTAAATAATTTTACTTTTCATCGTTTGACTTCAAAGCAATTGTTAGAACAATTTATCTTAACATTTCCAGAATAGCACAATTTCGAAAATTCATAACTTGACGGTGGCTCTGTTTAAACTTTCGCTCCACACTTACAGAACCAGTTGATAGCTCCGTGTCATATCACATTTTTATGAAGATATAATAAGGTTTACAACGATTGTGGAATGGTGCAATTTTGAGCAGTCATCATTTGGTAGTGACCTTGTTTGACATTCACTACACACATAATGCTCCATTTAATAGCTGTACGTTATACCTCATTGTAACGGGAAGACAGTAAGCTTCCCAACGGTATATGAAATGGACATCAGTAAGTAGGTAACGTAGCTCCATAACCATTAAGATTTTGTAAAGCTTGTAGGATGGCGCAATTTCTAACTTTCATCAATTGACGGTGACCCTGTTTGAACGCTGCTCCACAGAAACTGCTTCATCTCACAGCGCCATATCACACAGCATTTTGACGGGGAGAAAAATTGTCCTTTCATACTGTGTATAATATGCCAGTAGTCGTGAAATAGAAACACAGTCGGTGTAACTTTATGATGTTCGCGGCATTGTAAACTTTCGAATATTCGTCATTTTATGGGTGACCTTGTTTGACCTTGTCGTCACTCTTATCAATCCTTGATACAGCATCATATCGTACACTGTCTTAACGGTGACACAATACGCGTTCCAAGAATATATGACATGGCCATTTTCTATTTAAATAAAGTAACTAGATAGCCATTGTAATATTAAGAAGTTTTCGGAAGCGCCCAATTACTAAAATTGATCGTTTGATGGTGACCTTGTTTGACCTTAGATTCACGACATGCCTAGTTATGACGGGGAGATGCAGGGCTTTCCAATGATATAACATTTGGGTGTGTGTGGGGGGGGGCCATTTAAATCGGTCTGTTAGGTGGTTCTACCGCTCGCCTATTAAGCAAAACTGCATCAGTAAACAGAATACGTTGTTAATTTGAAGGAACGTTTTAAAAACGGAGATTGGGAGGGAGACGGAGAGAGGAGGGAGACAGAGAAAGGGAGGGAGACAGAGAGGGGGGAGGCAGAGAGGGGGAGACGGAGAGGGGAGAGAGACAAAGAGGGAGGAAATGAGACAGAGAGGGGGCGGGAGACGGAGAGGGGAGGGAGACGGAGAGGGGAGGGAGACAGAGAGGGAGGGAG